>WOGO01006695.1:0-12088 GCA_015342085.1 Leptinotarsa defecta | reverse complement strand
AAAACATTGTTAGTTTCTTTTGGCAAAACAAACTAGAACCATTACACTATGAAATCATCGAAGACCTCTTCGAAGAACACCTAGAGTTTTACAATAATAGAATCAATATACTACATCATACCCCTTTCTTTTGATCCTGAATCTGTCATAGAACACATGTTCTATATTATTTATAAATCCCAAAATGAATTCGATCTTAGGAAAACTTTTTCAATTGAAAACAACCTAGAACTACCCATATTAGAAATATTTTCATTCATTTTTGCCGTTAAAGAAATAATGATAATAATAATAATAATATATTTCCATAAACTTGATTGTGTTTTCTTCCATCAAGAAGGAACCCTCAAAATAACAAACGAAAAATGGACCCTTTAGGTCTACAAAGATTTATCATCCATCAAGGACGCTCTATACAATAATGATACAATCCTAGAAAACCTCATTTATTTTTTCGACAGAGACGAGCCTAGAATATNTAACCCAAATATCAGACTCACTACAAGTAAAGTTTAGAGATATCTTCACGGACACAGAAAAATTCGAAAAAAGAACAAAACGTGGTTTAATAAATGGCGCAGGAACTTTTTGGAAAGCAATAACCGGAAACCTTGACGCATCCGATGGAGAATATTTCACGGATTGTATCAATAAAATAAGCCAAGACGAACATCAAATTGAAAATCTATTAAAAAATCAAATATCTGTAACCACCTCGGTGATCAAAAACTTCAATTCAACAATTCAAAAGCTACAAGTTGATGAAGAGACTTTCAATCAAGATATAAAAGAAATCGAAAAATCATTAATGGAAATATCAGACGATATGGCATTTTACGAAGCTCAAATAAAAACTCTAGAGATATGCGAATCACTCATGGAAAGCTACCTATTCCTTGAAACTTTTATTGGCGATATTATCAATTCAATTACTTTCGCTCGATTGAAAATAATTCATGGTTCAATCATAACATCAAGAGATTTACTTTATTCACTTCAAGAAATATCACAAACATTGAACAAAAATAATTTACCATTATACGTCAGTATTGGAAATATCCCCCAATACCTGGACCTTATTGAATTGCAAGCATATCAAACAGACAATAAAGTAGTATTTGTTTTAAATATTCCCCTAGTAGAGCCTGAAACGTACACACTTTTTCATTTATATCCAATACCAATCTTGGATGCTCGAACAGGACTTCACCATATATTATTAACATTTCAAAAATTTATTGCGCGAGACGACGATTCAATGTTGTACACTTCTTTTCAAAATTTAGATAATTGTAAAGTGATCAAAACCGACTTGAAAATTTGTGCAGAAGTGCTTCCATACCCGATAGACAGCAACGCTATTTGTGAAGCCCAGCTCCTCAAACAAACTCTGCAATTGCCTGAAAATTGTAAATCAACAGTGATCTACGCAAAGGACTACAGCGTTCAAGTGATTTCTCAGAATCTGTGGCTGATATCAATATCCGATCCTCTACCAGTCACCATAAACTGTATTGGCAGAGAAGTAATCACAAAAATCATCGAAACCAATACCCTCCTGAAACTTCAGCCTGAATGCAACGCCTTCATTGGAAACACGAGAGTTCATTCCAAATATTTCGTTGAAAGATACCAGAACGTAACTTACAACAAACATGCAGTCCAGATACCATATCGATGCTGTGACCACCTCCCGGAAAAATCAAAACTCCCGGAGCTGAAACCCCTGAAATTAAATAAAATAAATGTCGACGATCTCAACATTGCCGAACACAAGTTGAACCAATACTCAGATGAATTGGACAAACTCATCAACGAACCGTTCGTGAACAAACATATTTCTTGGTTCACGTATTTTACAATTGCTCTCATCATCGCACTAGTGATTTTGTATATTTTCTGCAAGTGCCGTCGCAAGAAGTCAATTGCGATCGGAATCACCTCTTCAAGCAACGACAACCCACCGAGACCACCAAGAACGAGAATAGTACCCAGAACCCTGGCAAGATTCGTTCCTAGAAGAAGACCCAGCGTCCGTCTAGAAGACCCTGTTGAAGAAGATGTCGAGCTAACCACGAGTTTGAATGAAAAAACTTTTTCTTAATAAAAGTTGCTGCAAAGCACCAACTTTTCTTTGATAAGGGGAGTTGTTATATCGTGAGTAGGACGATCTCACCGGTATCAGATTACCAAGATAACGACTTCCAAGACTTTGAGTCAGCAGAGTCAGCAGAACGTGATACTTTTGTTATTCCCATCGTCTCCTGCTGACACCGCTGTCTACACATTATAAATGGACCCTGCGAGGTCAAATCATTGTCAGTATCTATTTAGAGTTGGTCAGAACTAATTTAGAATTCGTGTAGTATCAACTTAGATTCTGTTCCATTGTAGTTTTGTAACGATATTTTTTTGTTAAAGTCTGTAATTGAAAATAAAGTTTTTTAAAAAGTCGTATTCGAAAGAGTGAATATAACACCCATGTTGAGAGTATTGCACAAGTTTCATTGTGTAATTTGTATTTATCTGATGATTTTTTTTAGTTTGTGTGCTCACTGAAAACTGAACATTCAGGATGATTCATTTCTCTCATTTCCAATTACTTATATGATGTCAGTATCTTTAACTTTATGCCGGCATTTCAGGTTCATCCTGATCTGAACCGCTTAGGGAAATTTTCTGAAGAATTATAGTTTCCATATATGTGGTTCAATTTTGATTCATCTCTGAAGATAAGTACCTTTTTTAGAATTGATATTCAAAATGATGTCTACTGGATAAAATCCTTCTAGGTATCTAAGAAATCGTCTTCGATTGTTGTATGATGAAAAGTTTTGCCGAATTTAAAGTATGTTGAAAGGTTTGAGATGATGCAAAAGTTTTTCGGAGTGAAATTTTTCAGCAATACCAAGAAAATCTATTGCGGCAGTTGTATCACCAACGGCATATGCAGGAATAACTTCAGTGAGGAATCCTGCACTGACACCTGTCGGATATAATCCAACGCCCTTCTTGGTACTAGCCAGGTAGTTGTTTTTAGATAGGTGGCAGTCCAATAACTTACAGTGTAGGGAGTTGAAGCTGGCCTGAATAAATTGGTCCTTTAGACGATTTGACTTATAGCCCGCCATCAAGTATGCCAACTGAATATATGTGAAAAGGAAGTGAATGTATTTAAATTTTATTATTCGCTTTCATATCTACTGGATAGCAGTTATTCCGTCAAGATGTTTAAGTTACTTATTCCGTGAAGTGTTTCAATTTTTGCTCTCGTACTCTTTTTTTTCATCCTAGTGAAATAATTCCAAGTGTTTTGATACTAATGCCTAAGTACTATGTTACTGTTTAGTTTGTATATAGTGAATTCCACTCGAAATGAGCAACTCCGAATAAGTTGGTTGATACTGATTCTATGAAAAATTGTGAAACACTTCAACTTTGATTTCAGGGTAACATTTCAACATGAAAATTAACTAATTGTCAGCTACTTCCTCTCTAGAGAAATTTCAAATAAAAATCACACAGTTGCACAATTCTGTATCTAATCCTGCAACATTTATTAAATCACATTGTGAATTTAGTACCATATTCTGTACTTCAAATAGAAAAAATTCCAGCGTAAGTTCCTAATTCTGTTATTTTCATTATTTTCATTCAATAGTACTCAGTTTGAACATTTCAGATAGTGAATAGCATGTTCAGGTTGACCTTTCAGTTTGCATTCGGATAAAAACTTGGGAATATTTTCTTTCCTTCTAACATTGATCATTGTTGTAATGACAAAAATGTTAAAGGAAAGGAAACAGACTTTAAAGCTTTCAATCGATTTGGGAGTTATCATGAGGAAGATGTGGCTGATGGAGAAATTGATTTCCACGTAAAAATTTTAACTTATTGAAAAGTGAATGATATGTCACATTTTTTACAAATCGCAAAAAAAAAATCATTCATGCTGGCTTGTTTTTACTGGAATGCTTTGTATATCATTTTGTAACGTGAGGAAGTTCTGATATATCTCACCAAGCTATCATTGAATGAATATACATGAATTGTATCTTCTGGGCATTTGGAATTCACCGATTTGCATAATGGATTTTCTGTGGGATTTTCGACCTAGTACAGGTAAGCGATAAGATGTTGAACTAACTCACTGAATCCTATAACCATAACAAACTGCGCATCGCATCATATTTCATCGAAATATGAGCAGTTATTGAAACCTTTATCACTCAGATTGAAAGTCGAAGATGCTTTTGAAAACATGTATTCAATGAAATATGGTTCAATGAACTATAAAGAATTTGTTTAAGTTATAGCAGCAAAAAATCAATTGACAAGAACTCCCCAAAGAACTCGCTGAAAGATATATTTGAGAATTTTCCACAGAACTCGATGGAAGCATCACCTACGATAATCACAAAGCTAGAATTTTTGCGAGCTCTCAGAGATCTCAATATGAACAGTAAATGAGAATTTCACAAAAAACTCACCTCACAATTCTACAAAGAATTCATTTGAAATCTAAAAACGTGGTTAATTGTAGTTTTCAGATGAGCCGGATGGGGATGTAATTGAATGAACAGGGGTGCCAACTATAAATATTCAATACTGAAGATTATAGAAATTACCGGGATTGTTAAACTTATAAATTCAGAGACTTACGTAAATAGAGTTGCTCGTACGGGGTTATATATTTCGGATTTTCAATTGACTTATTAATTTCCATGACTATCGACAAATTCATTATTTTCCCTGTTGAATAGGGTGGCAAATCTGAAGAAATTGTTGACTGAATTGAGAGAAACTATGATTAAAAAATGTTTTTATGGAACAGACTCGAAAATATATTTTTTTTTATCAAACAATTTATCTTAGTTTCCCGTATTATAGGAGCATAATCCTGCTGATTGTCAACTCAACACTAATTTCAGGAACAGAAATTATCGTGAATCAAATCAGTGGTAATAATTCGATGTTGAGAAAGCAGAAAAACAGTGGTCAGATCAATAAAAGGAAATACTTTCAGTGAAATTGAAGTTGAAAGACTAGTTTCCTTATTGTCATTCAAAGGTGATGATTGTGGAATTATCAGATTCCACTTGAAAATATCAATGACGATATACTCTATATTTTTGTTGCCGAATGATTCTGCCATCAAAGCAAAGAGAATGATTTTGAACTGTCATATTGAATTCACGCTAGCACCCAAATTTTGCGGCAGTATTTTGAAGTAACGGTTTTGAATATACAGACTTTTTTCAAGGACAAAATACAAGCACTACAAGAAAATCCCTAATGCGCTCTCAGAGTAGTGCCTGTGCGAAAGTAGCGATTTACATTGGATATGAATCGCTGGAGATTGAAACCATTTGGAAAAACCTTCTCAGGAAGTTTATCCCACATAAACGCAGTTCTCCAGATGGAAGAGTTTTTGAACAGTGAAGTTCGAGGTGTACTGAGTTGAACCACAAAACGATGAGCAGCCACAGTCCGTCGCGTATTTCTGATATGAATCGCTCTTGGTGGAATCAAATGTGCCAAGTCACTTCCGGTGAAGGTATTTATAGAAGAGAGAAAAATCTCCAATCTTTTTTTGACTTTCCAGGCTATCAAAGTTGCACGTGATGTTCGTGTCTCCAATCAGGCAGATGGCTCTTTTCTGGACATAATTCAGCGACTTCAGGTTATGTTTGGGTGCAGAGCCCCATACATGAAAACTATACTCCAAAGACGGTCTGATCTGAGCTTTATGAAGCATCAAAAGTTGCTGAAGCACCAAATATTGCTGAAGCTTCAAAAGTTGCTGAAGCATCAAGAGTTGCTGGAAAGAATCTGACTGGTAGACTTTTTGGAATGAAACTAAAGCGAAACTGAAATACTCGAAACCAAGTGTGAATAAGCGAATCTCACCATTGAAGTTGACCAGGAAAGAACAAGTTGTTCTCACGCGTCTGCGAATCGGCCATACTGAAATGATCTACCTTAACTTGCTCCTAGGAGGACAACAACCTCTATGTACTATATGTCAAACAGTACGAACAGTACAACATATACTTGTAGAATATCCAGAATATGAGAAAAACAGAAGACAACATAATATAACTGGGGCACTGAAAGAAATTCTATGTGATGATGGACGAACTTTGAGCAACCTGATGGCATTTTTGAAGGCCGCAAATATGATAGAAGAAATTTGAAAAGCAAATAACAAGTTCGCGGCTAATAACCTAGCAGTTGATGCCACATAAAAAAGTTGCTGGATTCGCTTATGCAGAATATGGAGCAATTTATTCGACGTTGTGACTCAATGTCCACTTAGCTTTTTTCGAACATTAAGGAGGTTCGGAGCTAGAAGAGGCCGATCACCTGCTGCCTTCTATCGTAGATGTTGGGCGCGTTATTTCAACCTAATCAAATAAATTTTATGAAGGTGTGTCATCTTCAGAAAAAATTTTAACATTGTATGAATGCGACCCACTACCATTGACATTCCGGAAAACAATTTGTACTTTGTTTCCCAAAGAAGTGAAAGTCACAGAAATAAATGATATTGCGGCAAGTGTTCTGAAAGAACATACAGATACCGCATCAAGCTCAGAGAAAATTTTCGAAAGTGGTTTCAACTCTTAGGTAGTGGAGTTTATTCAATGCTGCTTCACTACAAAATGCAGAGGAACTCTGTTTTGTTGAAACATTGAATTTCGTCATGCTTTCATCAATACATTGAAATTCCATCTATGAACTGTGACTGTTTTTTCTTCTCAAGTTATTTATGATTATTACAATTCTAAAAGAGGCCTTATTTTGCCTTACCATAGCTACTTCAGGCATGTTTGATAGTCTGGTAGAAAGTTTGAAAACATTGAAATGACCTTTGATATAGTAAAACATTTATTACGAGGTATGACATGAGATGAAATCGGCCGATACTTGATGAAAATGAAAATCCCACAATAAAGTGTTTCTTGAATAATATATTCATTACGATTTTGTACACTATTCTGTGAAAATCTCAAAACAAACTAGTATTATTCAATGCATGAAAATGACTGGATGAAACAAAATGTCGAAGTTATTTGTTCGAATCTCAGAACGAGTCTCTGTAACCGGCAATAGTCTGAAGACGATAATTTTGTCGATTCAAAAACAAACCTGGGATTGAATATGAACATTATTTTCAGAATGGATATCATGTAGTCGACAATGTTTTTGGAGTCTGGATTCTAACTTTCTTTACAGTTATTGAAAGGTTTGAAATCTAGGACAAAATGAATGTACGTATTCGATTATAATATTCAGTTCCTATGACCTGTGACTTCAAATTACTCTCTTCGCCTTTTTCTTTTTATATTACTTACACTTACTATGGTTGACGAATTTTTATTATAATTATCAATTTATGAAGAATCAAAGTATTATTATCATTACGACATAAATTTGTAACTTCTGAATTCCGTTATCGAGTTCAGAATCCATCAGTAATTTTTCAGTCATTCTGTACCAAACGCAATATTGTTACATCCACTGGAGTAAAACTAATCTAATTTTAATGAACGAAGTGATCTAAAAGAGGAAATAGGTTCATACATTCAAATATGACGGTCATTATTGGTGGTTTCAATAGAATTTAACGGCTATATCTGATTTTCAATATGATATTCAACGGATTGAAATATGGAATGGCTAATAGACCGTATTTCATCTCTCATGGAATTGTGGTTTTCGATGTACTGGTATCACAAATTGATGATTGCAGGCTATTTAAAATTTTCTTCACTGAGAGATAATTTGCTCAAGTTCTTATTAGAATGGGTAAAGCGTGGCGAAATATTGATATTAGGTTAGAAAAAAATTATCATAAAAGTGTACGAGAAAAATTGAGACTATGAATTTTAAGTCGTTGTATGAAATATTCACAATCTGAATTATTTCAATGAACAAATATTTCTGCATGATCATCTTAACAATATCTCCCATCAGTTGGAGGTAAAAAATATAGCATAAAAATTATGACTTTGACTTCCAATAACTGAAAACGATATATTTCTATATTTCCGAAACATGTTGAATACAAGTATCATAACTGTATATTTGTTTTCAATAACAAAACACAAGCACTACAGAAAAATCCTTAAGGCGCTCTCAAAGTGGTGCTTGTGCGAAAGTAGTGCGAAAGTAGTCAATCCGCCAATCAGGCGGATGGCTCTTTTCTGAACGGAATCCAGCACTTCAGGGTATTTTTGGGGTAGAGCTCCATACATGAGAACAATATTCCAAAAATCGTATGATCTGAGCTGCGTAAAGCATTAGAAGTTGTTGAGGTATGTATAGTTTTCTGGTTCGGAACACTGTTCCAAGCTTTTGAGAAGCAGCCTTTGCAATTCCATCGACATGTTTGTGCTAAGACATGGTGGTGTCAAATTCAATCCCCAACACACTTATCGAAGCAGAAAGAGGAATTGTTTGACCTGACCTCATTATATCCGGTTCGGAGACATTTATCTTCTTGGGGAAAACCGATACCGGGGTTTTTGTGGCATTGAATTGAACCTGGTAACTTTCACTTCAAGATCCTCATTAAGATATGCAACCTCCTGCTGCTGCTGCCGGTGAAGATGTGCCTCCGTAGCCGATGTCCTGGAATCCAAATGGAATTACGAGACAAGTGTGCTGTCATTAGTAAAGCAATATGTTGGATTATTGGCTCCTTAAAATAAGTCGTTGATATGCAATAAAAAGAGGGTTAGAGACAATATGGATCCCTGGGGAATACCAGCGTTGATGGTGAAAGTATTCGAGAGATATCCATCGACGGCCACTTGCAGGGAACGTTTTTTCAGGAAGCTGGAGATCCATACCCAAAAATGATCCGACAAGTCATAGCATCAAAATTTGACCAGCAGAGCCTCATGCTACACACGGGTCGAAGGCCTTAGGAATATCAAACGCAACAGCTCTTGATTCTCCATGTTTCTCGATTGCGTTATTCCAAATATGCCTTGCAGTCAGCTCGACCCGAGTAAAGACCCAAAAAATGATGCATCTCTACAGAAGTTTGCATCCCAAATCGCCCTTTTTACGATTGTACTTTCATCGATAAGAAGGAAGACATAGACTTTCGACTTTTGAGTAACTACATGACAGAATGGTATTTCATGGAGCCTGTAAAATCATCAAGAGTTTGGATCATTTTCTCTGCATTGTCCGCGACCAAGAGCGTGCAGTAATCATAGCATTTCTCTTCAAAGCATCTGACCTGTGCCATCTTAAGGTCGAGTAGAAAACTGAGGGATTCATCATAGCCTTTCAGGATGGTGTCTTCAAAACCTCAGTCCACCGCAGTCGCGTGATAAAATGTAGAGGTTCCTAATATCAGGTGCAAAGACTGCTGCCAGAAATGTGAGACTCCAATACACTTGCTGCCGGCTGGTCCAGTATATGCGGTCTCAGTCGGAACACCCGGAACACCCGTTATGGCCTACGCTTCGAGAGTTATTGAATTCATTGTAGGAAATGAGAAATGCCAGACTATCCATTTTCTATTCAGGTTCATACATGCTAATAGGCTTTATGAATAAGTTGGTGTAGATTTTCTCGATCATAAGAGTAACACTATATTAGTCGTAGGGTTTTCAGCTCCGTAGACTATATCCAGATCGAACTGTAGAGATGGTTCTTCTGAATAAAGAAGTCCTTGGCGGAATTATGCACTGGAAACTCTTAAATCTCAATATCATGCCGGCTTGGCGCACTGAGGCAGAAATCTTCGCCGGACAAATATAAAATGCTGACATTCTCAGCTCATTGCATCTGATTAAGGAACATGATTCTCGGACCCAATGATCACTTACCTCACGGTGGGGATGTAGCTATGGGTTAAAGATGTTGACACGCCTTTCCGAATGTGTCAGGCTTCGGAAACATAGCACGATTAGCTAACCCTTCGATGATAATAATGAAAAAAGGAAGGAAAAAGCACGGATTAGCAATATTTTCAATTTCCCAAGATCACATTACGAGTGGATTTCTTGTTGAATTTAAAAGATGAGAAGAAAGTTCAAAATATGTCTTCATTTGTATTATCAGTTTTGACATTGGTAACGTCAGACTGACTACTATGAAATTGCCTATATTGGTTTTTAAAGAATGAATATTTTTTTAAGAGAGATACAAAATATTAGAAACAAATGAACAAACTAAGATTGTGAAATATGGGTCACAATCAATGTCTATGGAATCCAATTGCACAAAATGTGCAATGGTTATTTTGTAAAAAGCCTCACGCTATATATGGATATTGAAATATCTTAAAACTCTCAGTGAATCATGTCAAACTGTGCATGAAATGCATACTTTCACAAGTACACATTGAACTCAACTGAGTAATGAATCAAAAAGTACAAATGACAATGAACGAATGAATGAATATTTTTTGACATAAATATGGTACAGGTTCATTGAAAAAAGTTCATTAAAGAAATAAATCCGTTTTTCTGTTAACCAGCTGTCGCACCCCTACGAACGACAATCCTACAGAAGTCGAAACTTGTGCGAGCCAAGGATTAACGAGGTCTTACCTTTTGAAGTGTGATTACTGAGTTCAATTGATGGAACTATCGTGTGATGAAGCGCCTCTTGAAATAAATTCATAGTAGGATATTATGTGATTTTTATCTTCAATAATGTTCTATATGTGATGGAATAAGCCGATACTTGATGTAAACTTCTGATTTATCTAAAAAATACTTCATTGAGAGATTTTTACTGGACAGTTAACGATTACAAGAGCGCTAGCTTTCACAATCAAGTGTTATTTGAATATGATATATTTATGCATAACAACAAATATGTTTTATTTTTCTCAACCAAGCCCTTTGTATCGATCAGACTTCTAGAATATATTACACGTAAATGAATGAATTGAACTGTAAAATAGTAACGATTATTAACAATTGGGATTTTCACATTTTTGTCCTGGAAAACAATCAGGTATATCATTTTTGACTACAAACTTTAGTATAAAATATTGATGATGAAACGTAAGTAGAAAATAAATCCAAATTTTTATGAACTTCGTTGCTTTCTGGCCAAATTGAAAGATCATTATCTGAACTATAAATAGGTGTTGGTGGTAGATTTCATAATTTAATTTAATCATGTTAGAAAAGATAAGATAACTCGAAGTAACAATTTGAAGGAATTGATTTTAAAAAAAGGAAAACTAGAGAATAATTCATTGTTTCAACAATTTGGACCAATATCAGTAGGTACGTAATTTATGTATGAATATCGTAACGAATTAAAGGAATTTACTGTCTTGAACAAATTTATTTTTAACAATATTTCACTATCACAACTAATTTACATTCAACACTTAGCAACTAACGCTTAATTTATCTTTACTGTTCGAAGTCTCTGTGTAATGCTCGATTCGCTTTCTGAATTCATACTGCCATCTCGGGACGAGAAGCGGGCTTTATAAATCGGTAACGACCGTGCTAGATTTCTCTAGTTGTTTCGGTAGTGGCCTAGACTTTTCGCGGCGACTTGTCGACTTCGTTTCTTTCGCGGTGAGTCATGTGTTTATTTGCTGGCTGAGATATCGGTCAGGGCCGGCTTCAGATTCGTTACATTGCCCCCTTCTTAAAGACGTCTCGCCCCGAAATGCCATCCTTGGCGTGTGTCGAAACCTGCAGGACTCCCCATATCTGCACTATGAAGTTCGATGGAAGTAACACTCCACAGTTTTCATGCTCGGTCGTGGAAGATGGTTACCGCATACCAAAATCTTGATGCCGCTGGATCTGAAGATCGTTTCCAACATGCTTCTCACAATTCTCCAGTCCAGCCTGTCGAGCCTAGAGGCTAATTTCTGGATTGCCAGTCTAGTAAGACTTCTCCAGACATCTTCATAAGATGGTTTGTCTCGAGAAGGCTTTCTGGTCACTAAGTAGAAAATGTTTCTCTGACCCTTCTTCAACTGTAGCACTCCTCCGACTTCAGAATTCTGTTCTCGTAATGCTTGGAGCTGACCAAATTTCTTGTTGAATACCACAGCGATACCCTTGGACATTTGGAGATCCTCTGC
>WOGO01006693.1:0-11612 GCA_015342085.1 Leptinotarsa defecta | reverse complement strand
TGGACAGAGTACGACTCTGCCGAACTCTGAAAACCTGATTCGGTCCTAAGCGGGGCAGGCACAAAGTATGTGCTCTGCTGTTTCATCATTTTCCAAACAGAGGCGACACAATGTCTTCCGACAGTCCGAGTCTCTGCATAAGATGATTCAAATGACAGTGACCTGTAAGAAGGCCTCTTAGACATCATAGTTGATCCCTACTGTACTGCAATAACTGGTTGCTATCAAGCTTCAAAGGGTGAATAAAGGCCTTGGAGTGAAAGTGGAGTGGAAGTCTATAAGTCTTCTTGGCATCCAGGTATTTAATCTTTCTTTGGCAAAGCCTAAAGCGATGCCAATGACAGGTCCTGGTTCGATGAAGCTGCTTGCAGCACCCTCCTTTTCAAGGAAATCAGCAGCCCCATTGTCTTCCAGGCTAGTATGACTAGGAATCCAGACCAGATACCATTAAGTCTTCCTATCCTACCAGTTTAGACGTTGCTTGGGTAGGAGCCAAGAGCTTCCAACGTCGCTTGACTGTCCGAGAATATTTTCATTGACTTGTTTATGAGATTGGATTCTTTCAATCTCTCCGCACACAATTCAATAGCGTAAATTTCCGCTTGAAATTGTCGCAGACAGATTGTTATCTCTGTCCTGGGTCTGCGTCTGAAAACGCCTGCACCAGAACCGGAAGGTTTTTTTGATCCATCTGTGAACCAACAACTATCTGCTCTTAATATTTCCTTCTCTCGGAGGATCCAGTCCTCTCTACTCGGGAACAGTACTGTATAAGGCAGTTCGTAGTCGACAGTTGGAGGCATAAAGAATAGTTCCTAACAAACTGACAAAAATTAGTGATGGGACTTACTAAGTATATAAATACGTCTAAAACCGCAGCCACATCCTTTACATAAGCCTTTGGAGTAAAGAATAAACCATCAGCTAGAATTTTCAAAGCCAGTTCTATACTCATAAATATAACAAATCCATATTCTGCCACTTGTAAACTGGCATTCTCCATCACGCGATAGGAGGGTGTTTCAAACATCATAGAAAGACACGATAAAGTAGTCATTGTAATCATCACCCAGTCTAGGTAAGTCACCAAGCCGAGAAAGTTGCTGAAATGAGAACTAAAAGTAACATTTTTTTGGGACTCAATAAACTTACTGCAATGTTTTATATTGAACTTTTCTCTCCTTCCCAGTAAGAGGATCTTTGAGCCTAGCATCATATCTTGCATACACAATCAATTGACAGAATTTTCGAAATTTACTTTCTCTTGGAACTGCAAATAAGGGGGTGTCAAAAAATGGATGGTTTTCTCGTAAATCTTCTTCACGCTGATTCCTAGAAAATGATTGTCAAAACAAACAACAAATAGAAATAACAACAGTAAATATTTGTCATGCCTCCTCATTTCTGCCTGCTGTCTTTTAGCTTGTAGTAGTTTGATATCCAAGTCGTGGGGCCTGGCTCTGTTAGAAGTTACTCTGTTGACTCCAATGTCTCCATTTTCCATCAGATGCTCGTAGGTTTGTTTTAGTTTAATAGAACCACTACGTACACTTCGTCTGATTGATCTTGAACCAAATCTGAAGAAGGTGAATTAAAATATTTGATAGAACTATGATGAAATTTCTGTTTATAATGATACTGATTTGCCAGGTATCGAAATTCTTATGATGCACTATTCGAAACCTTTGGTGTAGTAATGAATATTACTGGAGTTCTATCCCAACACCAGTTATAATCTTCCTCTTGAAGATGATCACTTTAAGATTGAAACACGTGACGGCATGTTGAAAATAACAGTTTGGTGTTGGGGTAGAAAGAACTACAGTATTATTCAAATATGAAAATCTTAAGAAATTCGGAAAAAGCTGATTATTTCTCCATGATATGGAAACGGTATTACAGCAATATAATCACTGATAATTTTATCAATGTGATTTCTCCCTGACGATGAATAATCACAAGTTTATACTGATATCAGCAAGAGTGATCAAATGAATCTTCAAGTGAGTGAATGCATGAAATGAAAAAATGTTTTATATTTGGTTCAAACCCAGATGATCATGAATAGGGTTGATAAGGCAATGTAATACTTCTGTGCAGGATTTCACGGTCAGTGTCTAACAGATTATTTGCAGTTTTCACAAAGTGAAAGGTGACCGGTATGATCACATTTATAATTTGACTGGATGTCGAGCATCCATTTCTTTTGGTACTTGCTCGGTCCGACTTTCTCGAATTATTTAGACAACCTGTGTATACTGAAGTGCTAGTATCCACATTTCAACGATATTCAAGCTCTATTCCTGACGATTTCTCTGGCCTCCCTGTACAGCTGCAGATCAGCAGATCTGCTTGTTTCACCCAAGAATTATGTTCAGTCAAAGGCAATGTAATGAATACCTTTTTCTATCGGCCCAACAAAGAAAACACAAAATTTTGGAAAACAATATATTTATTTTTCAAGATAATCTCCTTGCAGTTCTATACATTTTTCCCAGTGACGTTCAATAAGTTCGATACCGATACCGTTCGATAGTCATTAACTGTCGACATCACTTCTTCATTCGTTGAAAAATCTTTGACCAATGAGCCATTTTTTCAAGTTTTGGAACAGAAAATGATCCGAGGGGGCTAAATCTGGCGAATAAGGTGCATGAGGTAGCAAATGATCCAAGGGGGCTAAATCTGGCAAATAAGGTGCATGAGATAGCAATTCAAACTTCAAATCGTTAATTTCGGTTATTGCGATAATGGATTTGTAAGCTGGTGGATTGTCTTAATGAAACAACACTGTTTTCTAAGCCAAATGCTGCCATTTTTGCTTGATTTCTTCACTCAAACGTTGCAATAAGTTCGCATAATACTCGCCGTTAATAGTTTTACCTATTTTACGATAGTCAATGAAAATTATCCCATGTGCATCCCAAAAAACCGATGCCATGACCTTGCTTGGAGATAAAACGGTCTTCGCCTTCTTTGGAGCCGGTTCTCTCTGTTGAGTCCACTGTTTTGATTGTTCTTTTATCTCAGGTGTAAAGTCATGGACCCATTTCTCATCCATGGTTATGAAACAACGCAATAATTCTACTTTGTTGCTGTGAAACTTCGCTAAGCACTCAATTGAAACATCTTCACGACACTGTTTTTGCTCGACTGTTGGTCGACCACTGCGATGCTTGTCTTGGCAGCTTGTACAGCCTCGTTTAAACTTTGCTACCCAATATTTTACTGCCGAAATGTTCGCTATTGATGGCTGCAAAACAAATACTGAATAACACAGCGTCTTGAAACTTGAAGCATATGCTTTATAGATTGTATACTTTCTAATACAGTGATATTTTTCAAAGAACTACCGCCATCTCTAGGTCAAGTCGGGTACTTCTGGGACCACCCGTGTAAATCAATTAATACATTGCCACATCGCCATTGATAATGTTACCTGCAGTTGCAAATGAAAAGTGAGGACCAAAAACCACGAGTAATAATCCTGAAAGCAGCAAATGAACAATGTACTTCTGTTTTTAACATCACCTGGATCTTTCAATTATATAAATTCAATATACATACCACTTCATCAATAAGCTCTTTGCTCCTCATTGTTCCTATTTTGTTGCTAAGCGAGGTTCTGAGAAGTTGGGATTTTTGTAGTTTCAAGTTTTGCAGTACTTGTTTTTTTTATATCATTGTGAAATGATCACGTTCGGAAATAAATATGCAGGCCGTTTTTTTTGGCTGATTCCACAATTGCTATCTCAGAAATGTTGAGACCTACAAGGTCAGTTAAATCGGACAAAAGTTTACTACTTTGGGGAACTAGAATAATCGGAGGGGAATCGCCTCCATTTTAAATGATATAAAAATGACAGAGAAACTTTCAATACTGTTTCATATTTGTTATAATCTGATATAAACCAATTTGCAATGCGACATCAGTTTTCATCACCGACTTTATTTTTTGAATATACTATTGTACTGTAATAGATAGCTGAATTTGTTTTTACAGTGACTACAAATTGATTTATATCAGATTATAACAATTATATCATTCGAAGTGGGGGTGATTGAGCCAAAAATTCCACAATTCTAGTTTTTGGAGAATATTTTGCTGACACGAGTGGCTAGCTTCTTCAGAGATTTATACATCCTAAGTTAATATCCAATGAGTCATCGGATAGGATGAGTCATCGAGTTAATATCTGATGACTCATCAGATGTTAACCCAGGATGTATAAATCTCTGAAGAAGGTAGCCACTCGCGCCAGCGAAACGTCACGAAGAGATTCCAAAAATTCACAGCCTTCAAACCTGAAAAACAGTGACACAGACATTATTCTAGCTGTTCAATTCAACCGACCTTGTAGTTCTTACTGATTCCAAAATAGAAATAGTGGAATCGGCTATAAATAACGGCTTGAATATTGTATTGTACTCATTGTATTGTATTTTCTATGAATTTGATAGTTATCGTCATAACTGACTTGTCACTATGTTTCTGCTAATCTATTTTTTGAATCTCAGAAATATATACTATCAATTTAGTACTACTTCTCCATTCAAGGTATACAGTGGCAGAAAAATTAAGTCATGCAAATATTCCTAGATATTAGAAAAATTATTATTCAAATCAATTCGCTTGTTCTAGGAAATAATAACACTTATGAACAAATAATATATAAACAATTACGATTCTGATATATATCATTGTATGCAATCATCAATTCTCTTAAATTGTTACCATGTGCCACCTATAATAATCTAGCTAGTCCTCTTTCAGCTCGCAACTCCTGATGAGAGACAGCCCAGTTAACTAATACATGTGTGCTTATTAACTAAATTTTGCATGCCAAAAAAAATTTGCATTGAAATTTAGTTGCCAATTAGTGTAACTCACTTCTTATGGTCAATACGTAACTGTTTCATACTATTAACCGTTCCTTGAGGTTTGAGGGTTCCTTTAGTCCCAGGAACAGGAATTATCGATGAGTCGCCAAGCATTAGTCTTTGATTGTTGGAGTCACTGAAAAAAAAAATGAATGCAAAATATTTCATTAATATGATTCATGAAAATATTTATAAATTCCACTAACATTGTTTGTTATGCTCTGAATGCTGTTGTATCGTTTGAAAATGATAATGATTCAGGTTAGAATTACAATTTCATTTAGAGACAAATCATTCGACAGAGAAAACTTACTTAATAATATGTGCCACAGCAGTTTTCTTCAGTTTTAGATTTACAACTCTTACTTTCGGTAGATTGTTCAAAATTTTGAGAGGCTTTTGTTTTCTGTAAATGATTTTAGAATCAAAGACCTCTTCACTAATCTTCTTGATTCCACCCTCTGAATTCTCATCATCTTCTGTCTCACTAACAAATTGACGCATGAAACTTTCCCTCACCTGGAAATTCAAGAAATGAAAGATTATTGGTAACTTATTCAAATTTTAAAAAGAAGAAACAGCACCTACTTTTGGGAGATTGAAATCCGATGGTACTTTGTGTAAAGTTACCATTAAAGGGCTGTCAGGGAATTTTTCAAATATTCGAAGCCGGAAAGGTAAGGTTTCTTTTATCTCTGCACTTTGCTCTCTATATTTTAGTTGCTTTAGTTTTTTTATATCTTCATCCAGTTCTAGATTGTCCAAAATAACTGCGACGAACAAACTCAATACAATCTGAAACCAAAACATTTCAAATTAAAACTGAATCAATCAGCTCTCCCCTAGATCTCATACTTACCAATGTGACAAACAAATGGTACAATATGAAATAAACAGCAACCAAGGGAGCCAACATTGACCGTGTTCTCAACATAGTTTCGTCCATAACCTCCACCCAAGCTTCCTGCGTTAAAATTTGGAACATGGACATAAATGCCTCTACAAAAGTTTCGAATTTTGCAAAATCTAAAAAGCAAAATAACTGCATGGAAATACTCGACGATATAATCAACAAGCACATAGTGAAAATGATCAGACTTCCCAATTTTTTGCCTGGTCCAAATATTTTATAAACAAAATCTTCAAGTAAAGGGGATGCTTTGATCAACCTTACTACCCTCAAAACTTGGAAGTAGGTAAAGCCAGTCATGTAGAAAACCGGTATGACGTGGATGGTAGTACCTACTGCAAGCAGCAACTCAAATTTATGTATCGAATGTTTCCAATAACCACGCCAACTCAAACACCATATTTTGAAAATCGTTTCCAAATTAAGGAGTGCAGTGAATCCAAGCTCTAGATAGTAATAATTTTCGTAAAATACATGTCGGGGTCTTCCATCATGTTCAAATCGCATAGTCGCTGCTACTATACCATTAGCCAAAATAACGCACATCACAATCAGTCTGAAATGAGGAGATCTCAGGATAGTGTGGCAGAATTCAGGAGCTAGACCTCCATGCTTGTTTTCATCAACAGTGACAAGTTTCCAGCCTCTGTCATCACCAATCAAAATCTGGAAGTATAAGAGAACTCCAGAAAATGTTACTAAAATTTCAGTTGTACATAATGACAATATAACAAAAAAGTCATTTACAAAAGTAACTACAAAAACAGGCGTATTAGACATGATTTTTAGACATGGATTCTTTGTATTAGGTTGTTTTGAAAGTTTTGTACGTTTTTATGAGATTATTTTGAACTGTAATATCTCAGTGGATACTTATTCAATTTAATCGAAATAGGCGTCTTTTGAATCAGTGCACTTTTTGTCAACATAACAGGAGTCAATTAATTCCATCAGCATAAAAAATGATGTGCTCAGGATTTGATGAAGTCGACGAAGGCCATTTTTGCTTGGTCCTGATTGGCGAAGGTTCTACCAGTGAGAAAGTTATTGAAGATGAAAAGATGGTAACCGGTTGGCGAGAGAGAGTATGGTGGGTGAGGCAGAACTTCGAAGCCCAATTCATTTAATTTTCGAAAGGTGATTTGTGCGGGCGGGTGTTGTGGAGCAGAATCGTACCTCTTCTGTTGACAAGTGCCGGCTGCTGCTGACGCAATTTTCGGTACATTTAATCGATTTCCTCATAATAGCACAGCTGTGATGGTTTATCCCAGTCGCAGAAAGTTATAGTGAATCACAGCAGCAGCTGACCACCATACAGTAACCATGGTCTCATCGGTGTCCCTCTACTATCCTGAACAACTCCTGTTGTCGTGGAGGATCCAATTTTCATCACACATCCAAGAAAGAATGGTTTAGATTGCCCAAAAGCAAAGACAAACAGACCTCGAAATGTTACAATTTCTGTTGATCGTTCAAATCGTGGGGCACCCACTTTTTGACCTTTCTAATATGTTTTAAATATCAAAAACCGCATGGGAGCTGACGCTCAGTTCTTTCGCCATCCCACGCACCTTTTGTGATGGGTCAGTCTCTATCAGGGTCCTCAAATCCTCTTCTTGGATTACTGTAGGCCAACCACGTCAGGCCTCATTTTCGAGACTAAAATCTCTGAAAAAGAATTTCGCAAACCAACGTTGAATAGTGCATTTAAATTATGATAGGTAGAATCAGAACCTCTGGCGTGAAATTAATCTAAAGAAAACACTTTTTATTGTTCCCTATTGATGCTAGCTTAGTTGGTAAAACGCGCGTGGAATGACACTATTTTTGATCTGGTGCGAGAAAGTGTTTTCTTAAGACTCGTTTTCTAATATTTAAATATAATAATAATACATTTAAATCCGAAATTACAAATTAACTCGCCTAATCACATTATTCTGCAAGATATGCAGACAATCTTTCATTAGTATATTTTATAACAGAATCATTCAATGCAATAATCAATAAGCAAATGTAAAAAGATATTTTGTTTTAAAACGAAGTAAAAAAAAATTGACATAGAAAAGTGCACTTTTTTAATGAATCAATTATTTTCTACATACCATTTTCATTAATTTCTATTCCAATCAAATAATAAATATTTCATTATGTAAACTGGTTTTGTTTTATTGTTTTTATTCAATTGTATATTGAGTTCACTTAATAATGCCATATCTATTAGAATCTGTTCTTTTTAGAAAAATAAAAAAGTGTTTTGTATAATTTTTTTCATAGGTCCATTGGATAAGGTAAAAGATAATAATTTTAAGAACATTCAAAGTGAGTAAAGAATTCATCCTTTTAAACATGTAAAAAATAACAATAATAGTTGATCTACTGCTGTTGATTTGTTTGTTGGCTTTACTGATAGATTATTTTCCATTTTCAATATTTGAAAGTCCACACCAAAATTGATGTCCTCAATAGAATATGTAATATCTTTTTATATTTTGACTTCCCTAAACAAAAATTTGCAATGAAAGACTGATAAATAATGAAAGCATTTATGTTTCTTCCAATAATATAAATAAGAAACAATAGCGGCCCCATGAGAAACCCTTGAGTACAACAATTGTAACTTGACCCACCTGCGTACATTATTTATGTCTAAATTGTACTTATTTATCTGGATATGAAGACACTGAAATCACAATGTTAGTGATGATTTTTCTTATTAATTCAAATGTTGTTTTTATATAATCTCACACGAGTTGAAATTTATATAAAATTTCTCGAGAAGAAAATTTCGATAAATAAAATACAATTGATATATAAAATTTCAAGTCAATCATCAACTGACTGGTCAATTGCTTGATCAAAATGAGATGACATTTTTTCAAACATAAAAACTACATACTTGAGAAGCTGAGCTGTTTTGAATATGGCCTCTAATACCCCACATCTGTTGAAACTGAACTCGTATTTCATTAAATGTTTCAGTGATAACAGCTATGAAGACGTTCTTCACTAGCCAAGCTAAAAAAAATATCATGGTGCTAAAATACAAGACAGCTCGCCAGCCTGGAAGTGAGTCAATTGCTCTGTACATTATGAAGACCCATCCTTCTTGAGAGGCTGCTTGATATACCGTGAAGAAACTGGTTACTGAAAAATGAGAACTTTATGTTCCTCAAAAAGTTTGACAAATTTGGTAAAATCAAATATGTTTTTCTATAAAATGTTGAGTTTACTGTGTAGGTCCAATGTTATATTTTCAGAAAATTTTGAACAACTATATTATAATTTTTTTCCAAGAAATAGAGTCTATCAGAGGTGAATTCAATTTCTGTTTGACTCTTAAAAGTATATGAACAGGTTTGTAGATGAAAGAATGTTAGTTGGGTAACATGATCAAAATTTCTTTAAAAAAAAGTATTCTTTCCAATGTTTCGAATTTAATTAAACTATTCATCAGGGCTCAATCTTCATCGAACATAACTTTTTTAAAAACATCAGATATGAAACAAACGACCCGTTTGCTTCATGTCTTTGTGTTTTTTTTTCAATTGATCCTGTTACCCAACTACCCCTTCTTGAAAAAATTATTGGATCTAAACCAGTTAATTGGTTAACTGGAGACAAGTGTGTCAAAGCTACTTGCAAGTTTCCAAAAAACGATATTCAAAAACACAAATAATTTTGATGAAAAGAAAGAAGGGATTAACGTAAATAAAGACTGGTTAGTCACAGTCCACAAAACATGGATCGGGCTAATCAAGTCGACCAGAAACAAAGCTACCCTGCAGTATGTACTGTGAGCACAAATAGAATACTGTGTCCATTGCCTCACTGTTGATGAATCTACCGCAGTTGCAGACGAAAAGTCAGGCAAGAAAACCGTGTAAAGACTATGACCAACAAACCCGGAAAATATCTTTGATACAGGTTTACAGGAAAAAATTGTCAAAATTGAAAATACTGAACATATATTCCCTTTCATAAGTATTAGGTTGTTTCAGTTTTGTCCGTTTTGAATTCATGTGGTTTTGTATATCGTCGTGGTATATTCTGATTGATGGAATATACATAGTTGCTGTTCATATTTTAATTTTCTATGATGTTGTTAGGCGATTTTTGGCCAATTTTTCTCTATGAATTCGAATTGAACCGAAGCACTTTCGAAACAGCCTGAAAAATTAAGTTAAGCGAATTTTGGCCAATTTTTCTCTATGAATTCGAATTGAACCGAAGCACTTCAGAAACAGCCTGAAAAATTAAGCAGGCATTTGGCAATGTTAGTTTCAATGACGTTGGTTTGAAGTAAACTCATAAAAACAGAAAAAACTTTTGAAACAACCTAATACCATGAATATTTTGAATACCTTGTATTTTCAAAATTGTAATAGTTTATCATGACATATCGAGACACTTTTTCTGTTTTTGCTCGGTTTATGTGTAAAACTTATTTCCTTATGTCATGACTTTCAATAAAATGATTTTCAGTGAATTTGGCTGCTTGAGAATAAAACGTATTTATTAACTCTTTTATCCTCAACTATAAAAACCAAAATATATTTGAAGATATTCATTACCTCTTTATAAGGAACTCACATGTATTTCACTATATCACTCTGCTTTTCTACATATAAACGTTTATGGCCATTACCTTTGAAATACTAAGTATACCTTATGGAAATATTTATTTATAAAATATGAACAGAAACAGTAGTTTATTTTTTTCTGTCTCAGACTGATTCAATTTTTGTTCAAGTTCTCTATTTCCTGAAAACATAACAAGGTAATTATGAAGCTACAATAAATAATATTACTTATGAAATTACTCAAATAGTTTTTTGATATCGTAATCATGTGTGTTTGAGATTTTTTCTTGATATAATTCTTATGTTAAATTAAAGACAGTTACCAAATTCATCAAAACCATTGAATCCAATAATATATCTAGACACCCCTTCCATTTTCATACATTTCATCCCTTTTGGACACTGATAACCTGAGGATGGATCTAGAGAACAGAAAGTATCTGGTATAGCAAGACTGTTGATTGTAACATGCCTGAAAAAATCAAATCAGATTTTGGACGATGTTGTATACTTGTAGCACAAACTTTGAAGAGTACTTTACTGATGCATCATTAAACTTTATATTCTCACCTGGGTGAAGGAGTACCTTCAGTTACACAATGATTTTTCAGTTCTCCGAAAAACTGAACTCCCAGTAATCCATAGAGTGACATGAAAAATAGGAAGAATAACGTCACATTGTATATTTGTTGGCTGGATCGCCTGAAAAGTTACTTAGTTAATCAAACATTCATCACTGGCATTCTCTTAACTTACTTGAATATTTGGTTTATTCTAGATTTTGGCATTGAAAACTTGAGAAATACTCTTAAAAATCGTATCATTATTAGTGGTCTAGGAGCTCTCAGGATAGATAGATAGCTGTATCTTGGAACGATGCCTAGCATTTCAAAAACTTGCAGAATTACCGATATCCACAAGAAAAACACCATACTGGCATCGAACTGGCACCAGTGGTCTTTCAGATATGGGCGATCTCCCTATAAATACAAAATTATCATAAGAAATGTGCTATCTTACTACATTGAAGTGAGTAATATGACCATGATGTAGTCTCACTGGATGAAATCAACATAGTTTATTGCATAATTGCGTAATCTTGAAAACAAATCGGCGTACTCCCATAAAAAGTATCCTTGATTGTTTGAATTGGTTATCAGTTGAAAACAGACTCAACTGTTTTACAATGACTCTAGTATACAAAATTGTAAATGGAATGGCACCAGAATATTTTAAAGATA
>WOGO01006692.1:0-11612 GCA_015342085.1 Leptinotarsa defecta | reverse complement strand
AAATTTATAAAAAAACTTTTAACTTTACTAAACATGATTTAATAAATTTTAAAAATAATTTTCAGTATGTTTTTGATTTAGTAAATTCCCTGAAAACTTGAAATTTTTCTTTTTTTAATAAATAACGATCAATAATTGATTTAATAGGACTACAACTTTAGTAAAAGGCTTAAATTGTTAATAAATTCATAATGAACAAAAAAAAAACTTGAAGCATATTTGTCATAACTGCAATAGTTTAAAAGTCATTATTATTATAAAAGCGAAGGAGCGAATGAAAAAGACAAGTATCAAGGTATCGCAATATTGAAAGTTCTATAAAAAATATAATAAATTGAAAAAAAACACAGTTACTTTTATTATAGAACAAAGTATTGAAAAAAATATATAAAAAAAATTAAACAATTAAAAAAAGAATAAAAAAAAGGTTTTTCAAAACCTTGAAGAACAATAGAATTTATGATTAAAAAAAAACGGTTATTCAATTTAAATATTTAGTTGCAAAAAACGGTTGTTAATTAACAAATGCATTTTTTAGCAACAAAGAAATTTTTTTTCTAAAAATCATGATTTTTTTCAATTAAGATAATGCAGAAAAAAAATTTTCGAATTACTTATAAACAATGTATTTGTTTATAATAAATTTATTAAGAATAGCTGTAAAAAATTTTTAAAAAATGTTATTGATTAGTTTTTAGCCATGAAACATTGAAACAATAAAGAATTAAAAAAAAATTTGTAATGTATTTTTTATAAAATTATAATTTTCAATTATTAATAAAAAATAGAAAATGAATTTTTTTTTTATTTTGGCAACGGTAATCTATTTTTTTGCCTATTAAGGATAACTTCACCAAAGGAAAAAAATGCCACGGTTTTAGGTTATTAATTATAGGGATTTTTATGTTAACTTCCAATTCAGAAAAAGTTATTAATTAACAAATTTATAATCAACGTTAAAATTGGGATAAAAATTTTTTGACTGCGGATTATTGTTTATTGATGTATCCCAACATTACATGAATTTTTTCATTCCTTAATAGTTACATTTAATATGTTTAAATAATTTTTTTGTGTTTTTATGTCAGAGTGACGAAAGGCGCGCGGAAGCCAGACTACCCGCTTTTGGCTCTATTTTCAGGGCTCTGTAAAAATAATAAATAATCGAGATACAGTTTCGGGACTTGAGACTTTTTTTACCCAAATTTATTGATCTTTTCAAATCTTTTTTCAAATTTCCAAAATTTTGAAAATGTTCCGAGATATTGAGAAAAAACTAAAGCCCTATTTTTTTTCACTTAATTGTTTATAACTTTTGTAATTTTTATCGGCGCGTTTTCGGACCTTTCCTTAAACTTTCTAGGCAAAAATACGAATCGAATGACACCTTGGTCGTAATTTTTGGACAGGGCTGAAAAATGTCACCAAAAAGAGCTAAATCGAGTACATGTGAACCAGACTCATCAGGACTTGCAAAATAGAGTTGTCATAACAGTGATTGTTTTGATTGAGCAGACCCCTTGGCTGCAAGTTCACTGCCCTACCGTCGATCATATATGTAGATAGAAACATGCCCATCCTATAACAGTCTGGATCTACAAACTGGTGGGACCTTCTGGAGAGCTTGAAGGGATATATGGGAAGATTGTCGTTGAACTTATTTTCGGCGTGCTGGTTGACGGGTTGAATTATAGAAATAGTACAATCTATTCCAGTATTCATTTGGAATATGAGTTACTTGAAAATAAGATCAAAATGTCAAAGCAAAAGAAAAGAAATAGAGGTGATTGTATATTGAAAAAATACATTTTGTATGTTATGAATAATGAGTTTGATTAATAATAAAGACTCATTCCTCAGCATTATCCAATTCAAATATGACGTTTCCATAGATGAATAATGAAAGTTATTATCAATTAGTGTGTTTGAACAAATGGACGTTATCATCAGTGAGTGTGTTTGGAAAATAAAATTATCACCAAAATGATGGCCCATAAAAAAATCAATAAGTGCTATTGAGAAAAATGATGAAAATCATTATTTATTTGAAAAAATGAGGATTAACAAATTAGTAGTGATGGGTCGGTATTTTGATACCGCGATTTTGGAATGGTATTTCATAGGAACTGTCGCGTCGCGCTCCGTAACCATTGAGTAACCAGTTACTGACGTTACTAAGGCACTACTCACACGGGGATATTCAAGTCGCGAAACGACTAAGATACGCAGCGACTCGGAGACCCAGCAAGTGTTTTTATACGTTGCTGCTCAGATGGGGAAATTCCAGTATCGAAGACATGGCAACGTCGCGACACAGAGACACGGCGACCCGGCTTGCCAGTCTTCTAGTCCCTGAGTTGCGTGATCGCGATGAACGAGCAAGCGTTCAACGTAAAGTTTGTCGGCGAAGTGGAGAAGTTTCCTGTGCTTTATAATTATAGACTGAAAGAATATTCCAGAAAAGATGTTACGGAAAAGGCGTGGAATGAAGTAGCCAAGAATGTTAATCTATCAAGTAAGTTCCACCTTTTTGTTAAAATGAATACATGTATTTTATGAACCCATAGAACAATATAGGTATATTATTTTAGGTACTTTAGAGAATACAATGAAATTCCTCTCATGAAATGAGATGAAGAGTAAAATGATGCACATTCAAACAATTAAAAATTTTCATTGCCATGGGAGGGAAGCACGTGGCGTTAGAAAATAGTTTGCTAAATAGTTCCTCACATCATAAGCAGTGGACCGAGAATGCAGTATAATGTCTCTCCTTGAAGGGACAAGAGCAGTAGAAGTGGTGAAGTTTTGTTGTGGTTCATCACTATGATATTGAATACCTTCACATCTACGAATGAAATTATGCAGAATGCAAACTGATTTAATTATGTCAACGACTCTCTGCGTGGTTCGGGAACGAATAGAACTGCTCAAGACTTGAAATTTTTTTGTCATCATTCCAAAAACGCATTCCACATATTTCCTTCCTCTACTCAGTCTGTAGTTAAAAATTCTTTTTGTGTTATCAAGAGTTCTTTGAGGGTAGGGCCGCATCAGGTACCTTGATAATGGAAATACTTCATCACCAACAAAGTAGTACGGGAAGTCACTCATTTTCATCATCAGGTAGTCTTGAAGGTGATGGCAAGTGTGATAGGCCACTTGTAATCCACTGTTTAGTAACTGATGCACGAAATATTCCTCCATCGCTATTTCTGCCTGCATAACCAGTTTCAATGGCGGTTAAAAAACCATCGGCATCACTACATGCCAATAGTACAATGGAATGATACTGTTTATAGTTGAAATTGGTAGAACCTGTCCCAGGTAATTTTTCGATGCGGATGTGCTTCCCATCCACTGCTCCCAAGCAATTAGGTAAATTCCACAGTGTGTAGAAACGTTGAGCAATTGTTTTCCATTGCTCTTCGTTTGGAATTGGCATGTAGGTGTGATTCAATACTTGCCAAATGAGTTGGGTAGTTTCACGTACGATGTATATAACGGTGTTCTGTCCTCGCGCAAAGTACAATGCCAGCGATATAAAAGTACACCCTGTAGCCAGATACCTGCAAGAGATCGATAATAATGTTCATGTATCTGTAGTTACATAAGATAAAATAATACTTTCAGCATGTTATTTATGTTCTAATATTTTTCGGCAGTCCTCATTTTTTAAATTTTTGTTCAGTTGCAGAGTGCAAGGAGAAGTGGAAAAACCTGCGATCAGTTTTTGTACGCCGCTTAAAGCCACCACCGTCAGGTTCAGTAAACACGACAAAACCGTACTATTTGTCAAAGGCGATGCAGTTTACACTTCCCTATATACGAACAGTGGGGAAGCCTGAAGGAAATTTGCCTGAAGTACCCACTGTACCACCATCTAGATCTGTCAACAGTTGTCTGAACACCCATCTCAGCAACACCATATGCCTGAAGAGGAAGAAGATTCACACTCACCACGTCCACCCCCACCCCCTCTTTCCTACAGTCGGTGTGCTTCTCCTCCACTAACTGAACCTCATTGTACACCTCCAACGACTGACTCTGTGAGCACTCCGGCGTTTAAAAATAAACGTAAACAACAGACGCTCACAGATGTTGACGAGTCATTCAAAGATTATATGGACGCCAAAAGGCAAAAACTTGACAATCACGCAAGACATTCTGATGCAAAAAAACTATTTCTTGATAGCTTACTTCCCGAAATCGAGACACTGACAGAAACCCAAATGAGAGGTTTTAGACGTAGAGTCCTACACCTCATTGATGAGCTGTGGTCAACACAGGACCAGTCTCTAATGGGTTTTTCTTCACCCTATTCATATTCTTCCTCTCCATGTTCCTCGGTACCCATGCACACTTCGCAAACGATACAAACAGCAACGATGGAGGAGATAGGACTGGCTACTTCCCAACAATACTATGACGTAGTCCGCGAGGTATTAGACCCTTCAAATTGATATGTTTATATTTCCCAAAAATTGCAAGAGAAAATAATAAAAACATGTACATTGTTAAATAATAACTATAATACGATGTAGCTATTGAATAAATAACATTCCTCGTACTTTGTCACTTTCACTTACCTCAATGTAATAAGAACTCGTTCCTCAGGGCTCACACATTCTCGCATATTTGTGTTGGTATAATGAATAGCTGGAGCAATAAGCTGCATCAGTTTTTGGTAAGTCTTCTTTCTCATTCTGTACAATGCGAGGAACTTCGAATCTGATTCCTGTAATTCTTTTGCAGCAACGAATAATCGGCAATTCATGTTCTTCTCTATGTAGGGGTGTAACCACATCTTTCTCACTTTCCTTTTCTTATATCGGTTGTAATAATGGATGATGATGTCCTCATCACTACTTGAATCACTAGTCATATTATAAAGCAAGAACAATACCACGACAACAACACACCTCTTCGGCAGCTTGAAGGGAACTAAATACTAGCAACCCGAGTCGCGACTGTGTGAGGATGACAGGCAACTTGAGTCTCCCAGTATCGAAGTATCCGGGTCTCTCAGTATCCAAATCTCTGAGTATCGCAGATTTCAGTATCCCCGTGTGAGTAGTGCCAAACACAACCGTCTGCGTTCAAGCGTCTGCCCGCGTTCTCTGCGATGACGCTTCATTGCTTATACAGCCCCTCTACCCTGACGTATCGTTTCTTATCGTGTTACAGTAGACGTGACGCGTGTTGGCTTACTGCGTTGCGTCAAGTTAGTTATTCATCGAAATTACTTAGTGTAAAAATAAAAGTTTATCTATATTGAATATTTATAAAACGACAACTGTATCAATTTTTATAAGAATTTGACAGATATCCTAAAATGTGCATTGTAAAATGTATCCAATTTAATTGTACTTATTGCTCATTATTTTGCATATAGTGGCTACCACATAAGAGGTAGATATATGGCGGAGCATTCTGCTGGTTTTGTCTATTATTCCTGCAATATATGGAAGTGTAGTTGTTATGACCGGTATATCTCAAGTTTTCTGCTGTTTTCGTGTGGTCTTGGAAGCCACTTTTATACTTTTTTCTGTGTAGTTATTCATTCGTAGACTTGTTTCGATGGTGTTCAACTCTTGTTGTCTGTGATCAACACAACACAACATGATAACTTCTTTCGTGCCAGAACGGAAAATAAGGTCGATGCTCCGAAATCCTATGGATCAGATACCACTAGAGTACCAAGGAGTGTATGAAGTACCGTGCCACGATCGTGACAAGACTCACATCGGCCAGACTAACAGGCGAATCAATATACGCAAAGATGAACAGAAACTATCAGTGAAGGGAAAAGTCACCACGTCTTCTCTCTTCCAACACGTATTGCAGACAGGACACAACGTCAATTTCGATAACACAAAAATACTAGCAAGCAATGAAAACTTCTTCTCTCGAACAATCAGAGAGGCTATCGAAATTGTAAAACGACCTAGTAATATAAACAAGAGGGATGATTTGCAAACAATATCAACAACATAAAGATCCGTTTATTCGCTTCACAAAAGCAAGCAGACCGCTCAACCCCAATAGTAAAATTCAGCACATGATAATACTGGTAGAATAATGGAGGCAGGAGGGGCAGCTCAGGTAATAGGGCCAAAACAGGTAGTCGAGCAAACACAGGTAGTGGCAGCAACGCAGGAAAATGGAAATACCCATTCCTATAAATTGAGACACAGAGTTCGAAAGAATTAGTCTAGTTGAAAAACTCCAGACATCACCAAAAGATGGCAAATGAGAGTTTGCCGAAAAGTTGTGAAAATAATCCTTATGAGGATAAAATACACAGAACACGGAACGAAACTATTGTGCATTACATTTTGTTTTATTTAATAAACAGTTTGAACAGATTACACATTGCTTTCCTCAACTATTTCATTACAGGTATCTTCTTCGATAATACGCGCCGACTTGAGTCCTGAAAACATCATCCCACGTTGGAGCATTCACCGGCAAACATATAATACCCGGTGAAACACAGCCTCCCTTGCCTGTCGCTGGGGGGTTGTAACGAATGCAATCCTTTTGAAATATATGCACCCCAAGCTGTGTAGATATACGACTGAACCGTTATAAATCACGTAACAGAGTAAAACTCGTGATTTGAATGTGACAATATAACTGAATCTGGATTTTCAGGTAGTTACGTAATGCCGTGAGCAGATATAGTAGGGTGGCTAACTGAAAATTTCACATTGAAGACAATATACATTTTCATGAGGTTTTTTGAGAAATCATATTAAGTACCCAATTTTCAGTTGAATTTGAACTCGGTAAATAGTGATCACTATTGAAAACTAATGCACAAAAACAAGGTATGTAGCAACTGATCCAACACCAGATAATGGTGTATCGATCCGCCATAGGTATTATCAGTAATGCTATACTCAACTGAATATGCAGTTCTGGATTCGACTATTCTCGAAGGAAAAACTCCTTACGAAAACGCCAGCTATGAAATACACAGAAGAATCAGTCCACGAATATAAGTTTACCTAATGCACTTGCTATCAGTATGGCCAGCATATGCGGTCTCGACCTATATCCATCGACATAACGTAGCCCTAAGAGTGCTATATTACCATCTACGACATTATTACGGTATTGACGAGATACCGGTGTTGCCCTACGCCTCGGGGAATATTGAATCCGTTGTGAGGAACAAGAAGTGCCAAATTTATTGAAACTATTTGTTTCCCACCCTCAGGCTCATACAAACTAATAAGGCTGATGTAGTCCTTCTCTACCACCAGAGCAAGACGATATTTGTGGTGGAGCAATACACTTGAATACGTTAGCAGTTAAAGATATTTCGGAAGGTGAATGATGATAATAATTCGAAAGTAGCCGAAAATGAAATGTATTCAGTCATAGAGTAAAAATATAGTGGGATTATCAAGTATATATCCTGACAAGTATTGTCTCAATAGAATTTTATCAGTTTTATCTTTTCAAGGATTAGTCTGAGAATGTTGAATAAGTAAGTAAGTTTTCATATCCTTCAAATAACATTCTTTCTTATTAGTCAGTGGGCTATGCTTTGCTATACTATGAACGTTTGAAGTTCATTTGATTTAGATTCTTGATAGAAGGAATTGATATTGCTATTCAACGTGGTAATACTGCTTCGGTCCTTGGGACTATTTCTCCTTCACATAATTTTGATGAGATCATGCATTGCCCTCATTTCAGTATGGAACTGTAATCTGTTCGAAATAAGCCGAGATAAATGTATACTCATCAGTCTCCTATCAAGGTTAAATCACAAGTGATTGATCCACCTTCTTCTTTTTCAGTGCGGTCAATGGCCATTTTTGCCCCCCAAATATGAGCTGCAGTTCTCGTGGTTCTGGTTACATTTCAGTGAAAGAGCTTCATGAAGCAACAGTCGAATCGATCCCGCTACGAAACCCTTCATCACTTGGAAGGATCGATTGCAGTTTGAGAAATGGTTCTGATACAGGTTCTGTGAAGCATGTTCTTTTTTACGAATCAGTAAGCAGTTGCCCTGAAAATGTTGAGAAGAAAATCAGATTAATTGATTTGTGAAACACTTGCTACATGAAGAACATTTTACAAGTGTACATGACGAAGAATTTCAAGAACGAGGTTTTAACGGAGAACGAGAACGAGAATGTTTCTTACTTATTCACCAAACTCAAAAAAATGTTCATGCAAGTTGCAGTTTCCAAAGAATGTATCATCTCTTCCACCAATTTTCTTTTGCCTTCAAAGTCCACTAGATACTCGTTAGGGCAACAAGGGGATTGCACCGAATTCCTGTAATTGTAGATGTTTTGCTGGAAAAATCCTCACTTGTTCACTTTGTAGTGAATGTTCAAGTGGTAGCAACAACGTATGCGATTTTCTGAAACTTCAACTAGCGTTTCCTGATATGACTGATAACCAGTCCGTGCAAAGCTTATTGTCGAATTATCTGAAAATGGAACTTTTAAGGGGTGATGGTCAACTATATTGCCAAACATGCGCCAAACTAACTGACTATTATAAGAAATCAAGGATAGCTGAGGCACCACTCAATGTAATGTTGATTCTGATGATCTTCAACCTCTGACGGTTGCACCAAACACTTACGAAACTTCGAAGTAGATGAACATTTAAATTTATCATACCACTATTATAAAATTCTTGTAGTCATTGTTCACTGTGGTTCTGGCTTTGAATCTGCTCATTATTACGCATTGGTTAAAGATGAAACGCACTGGTTTAAGTTTGACAATAGTCGCTTCATGAAGTGTTCTGGCAATGTTCTGAATTCATTGGAGCCTTTGGAGACACGGTACATTTCATTTTATGAAAGGAAGGACATTGGCAGATGAAGATCTTCAGATTATGTGGTGCTGCAGGTTTTTCCGGGTTTTCCTGCAGCTGCAAAAGCAAATGCGCCACTGGAATCAATGAAGTGGCCCCGGAGCGCAAATTAATTTTTGTAGTTTCATAATTTCATGATTTATATTATTTTTTTTTCAATGTGAACATTTTCGTTAACAATTATTTGATAATTTCGCGGTTAATTGTGATTCGATAGTTCGTACCGGAACCTCTGGCATGAAATTAGTTTATTGAAAACACTTTCCCAACACCGGAAAAAAAATTACCGCCTCTAGACACGCGTTTCGTAAACCAAGTTAGCGTCCTCAGGAGATCATTATGTCATAATGAAGTTTTTTGATTCATCAAGCTGTGCGTAGTACAATGTTTTGACTTTTTCACTCAATATGGAAATCAGCATTTTGAAAAAAAACAAACAAATTAAAAAATATGTTATGGAAGTGGCCGATTCTTGATGAAAATTCATAACGTAAGATTTTCACTGGACAGTTTATGAAACCTCAAATACGTGTGTCACAATAGAACACCTTTCTCAAGTTTTTTCAGTATAATGAACACGCTTCTTCACATAATGTTTTAAATGAGACACCCGATATATTCATTAACAGATTTTCAAAATCTGATAGTGTCAGAATGATGGCGAGCATAGGTGTATATTACCGAGGTGTAGTTTATGGCTTCGATATCAGAAATTTGACTTTAATCATAGAATATTGACCCGTAACTATAGAATTCTGAACTAAAAATAGTTTGGTTTCAACAGGTGGGAGTTTGTTTGTCACCAAAACTAGTGATTAGACCACTAGTAAAATAATGAATAGGAATATCACCTAGGTCTGATGATATTTCTTGAATAAAATAACACAAAGAGTCATCAGAAAGACATCTCATGCATATTTCACTGGCACAATTAAATGAAAAACCAAATGCCTTCATATATGAAAGTAGCAACCAAAACTGGGCTTCGGCTCCTAAATAATATCGATCAAATGAAATTTATGGATATGGCCTCGAACTATATCCCGTTCTAGTCGATAAACTTCCGCAGCGTTAATAAATAACGGGATTCAATTTGCATTTAGAGTTTAAAGAACAGTCCTTGATGAATGTCTGAATTGATCTGAATTGGCGCGGAACGGAAAAAGGTGTATTTCTTTTATATTCCATCAGGATATTGGCGATGCATTTCGCAATTCCCGACGAAGCCTCGACAGGGTTATGCATAATTTGTTTATCTTTCGATCCATAGTCCCGGCAATGACGATTCCTATGTTAATTTCGATACAGATAAATAGACCTCGCAGATTACTCTGTTTGCAGTGGCAGAATTAGGATTGATTCAAATAATTGAAAACAGGATTTCGAATCACATTCCAGTCAGAAAATGAATGTGGAAGTGTTATTAGACATGAATTTGTTTTATATTTTTTTGTACCAGGCAAGATGTATATTTACAGCGCTATTGGTTAGGTTAGGTTAGGTCCAAAGCGAGTGGATCAATTCGACCCTCCAACACAACCCGCAAGAGTTTATTGTGGCTCACCCTTCTAAACGAAGCTTCTGAATGAAGCCGTTTAGTTTGTATGGTAAGTGGTCTTTCAGGTCAGATGGTAAGAGTACGGCTCTGCCGAACCACAATTGATCCTGTCATTCCCGTATCCAGCAGGGCTACATGAAAGCAGGCATCCAATGACCGGTTTGCTCAACCCAAGCCAATGCACTCGCAAAAAATAGCATGCACAGTGGTTCAAGCAGTGAAAGATGAACAAGGACAGCCAACCCAGTCAAGATGAATATTTACAGCGTTATAGAACATAGAGGCCCTGGGTGGGGTTTTCCCACTTTATTCAGTCTTCTGCTTGTTACCTACATTCATTTCATATCATTCTGCACGGCATTCGCCTATTTGTTACTTGGTCATTCCATTGTTTTTTTCCTGCTTCTTCTGTTTGTAGTACTCTGGGATATGTTTCCTTTGGTATTCGATTTTCTGTGTTATTTGGATCTTGCCATATTTTTTTATTAAGTTCTGATCTGTTCATCGTTTCCATTATCGTTTTACCTCTTTCATAATTCGTAGGACTTTTCGTTTCCAGAGTGCCATCTTTTATTCTTCTTTCTGATTCATGATCCAAATTTCAAATGCATACCTTTCTAATAAATCGAGTTTTTTGCCTTCGTCCGTCAATATTTATGCTTATATTCCAGCAGAAATATGGACGGCACTGTCGGATCATGTATCGTTTCTTAATCATGTTTTTGTACTTCTAGTTCTATTTTCTGTTCTATTCTGCTGTTCTCTGTCAGCAGAATCGATTGCATTCGTGGAGAAAACTCGCTGTATACGTCAGATATCTGACATAAGCCCTCTCACCGTTCATCTTTGATATTCGTGTATTCAGTCTTCTGCCGATCATATTGTAACGAATTTGAAGCCGGCTCTGACCGATATCTCAGCCAGCAAACATATGACTCACAGCGAAAGGAATACCATCGACAAGCCGCCGCGGAAAGTCTAGGACAGTGCCGAAACAACTAGAGAAATCTAGCACGGTCGTTACCGGTTTATGGGACCAGCTTCTCGTCCCGAAAGGGGAGTCTGTATTCAGAAAGCGGATCGAACGTTTAACAAAGAATTCGAACAGTGAAGATAAATTAAGCGTTAGTTGCTAAGTGTTGTATATAAATTAGTTGTGATAGTGAAATATTGTTAAAAATAAATTTGTTTAAGACAGTTAATT
>WOGO01006690.1:0-11614 GCA_015342085.1 Leptinotarsa defecta | reverse complement strand
ATGTGACCCATTGTACATCCTCCCGAGGAGTTGTCCTCCTAGGTCATCGTCCATCCTGTCCTTTCCAGGAAGGTGAACAGGTCACTAGGAGACATCTCCTTTACACACACACTCTCTTATTGACGATAACTCCGGGCACTCGCATAGAACATGCCTGACAGTTTCATCTTCCTGTTCACACATCCTGCATAGAGGTGTGTCCACAAGCCCCATATTATGGAGGTGTTTCCTTAAGAGGCAGTGGCCAGTCAGAAATCCTACTGTTAAGCGTAGATATTTTCCTGGTCATCGCGAGATATTTCTTCGGCGCCAGCTTCCCAGGGTCGCCCAAGGTTATCCTGGCAAGATTGCATCCTTTGATTCCATCCCATCTCTTTAGGGATTGAGGGTGGGTGTGAGCTAGTTCCGCAATTGTCGAAGTCACCAGGCCGTAGGTGCCACTGGGTCCTAAAATTCTTAGTCCAGCCACTTCCTTGGCTAAAGAGTCGGATAATGTTATTATCTAACGAAGCTTTGGCGAAATCTTGGTGACACTCTAGTACTAACCCTGTGGTTACACGTTGTCTGTTCAAGGCTAATAGGGCTTGTCTGCTGTCAGTGCAGATTGTTATAGTTTTGCCAGAAACTCCTTTCTTGGTTATTTCTTTTGTGGCGATTGAGATACCAGCCAGTTCTGGTTGAACCACGCTGGTATTTTTTCCCATTCCTCACTTAATCCTTAGACTTGGTGATCTGAAGTACACTCCACATTAGATTGAAACATTTTATATTCTCGAAATATTACAATGATCTACGTTGCAATCCGATGATTAATTCTAATCTAGTTTCAACTATCTAAAAAGAATTAGTGAAAGCACGTAAATACAGGTATACATTTTTTTTACTTATTGATTTCCATACTTTCCCAGACCAAGTTTCACACGTTATCTCTTGAAATGAATAGTTTTGTATTCATGATTGAACTCATTTTCCTCTGTAAGGAATATAAAGATGATAGTAGTTTACTTTGAATTTATTTTTCAATTTTGGAAACTGTTTCTATTTTTCCAGAATGGAACAATGAATTCAACTACTAGATTCTTTACAGAGGGACACGAGTTCAATCATGAATACGAAAATCTTCATTTCCAGAAATAACGTTAGACACTTGACCTTCTATAAAGTATGAAAATCGCATGACCTGAAAGTAGTTGTATTTATTTTAATGATCAGCTAACAAAACGAAGAATATTCATCAATATTTACTCACACGGCATCCTCTTTTAATAAAGAAATTTCTTGCTGAGTATTTCGAATTGTCATCACATAGTTAAAAGTAAGACCTCGTTAATCTTTGGCGAACACAAGTTCACACACACGAATGTTAATCAATCTCCTCCACTAACGTTACTTACCAAAACAAGAATCTTTTCGAAACTAATTGTCAAAGGAGTAACACTCTTTGGAAGTTTTATTGTACCAAGGTCGGAAATATAGATATGATAACTTTCTTGTCTTCGTGACGACAGTGGATGGGATAGATTTGGTCGTATTTTGGCCATTTTGTAAAGCATTATATGATGCTTCTTGGTGGATATTGAGTTGAAAAGCAATATGATATGGCCCTCCTCCTCTATATCCTCCATCGTCGTACCTTGATCAATCTCAACGTGCAATGCAACCATTTCCATATCAAACATATATTAATTGGCCTGTAAATATTTGTTCAAATAACTGTAAAATATTAGATGTAGTTGTAAAAATTTTTCGACCAATACAATAATTGTAACGAATTTAAAATCTATTGCAAGGCTTTACATTTGAATCCTAGTCAAAGTTTATGTGCCAATGAATGAATCAACGAAATATCTTCGTATAATTTGTCGAAAATATTTGTACATATCCTTAGCTTAGTTCAATTATTATTACTGAAAATGATCGTATGTGGATATATTTGTTTTAAGGCCTATTCTGTAGATAATAACTTTATGTGACGTCTTGGTTGTAATGATGCAAGTTCTGTGAAATAGTTTTGGTCATATCGCTGATATTTGTAAACTTACAGTGGGTATTATTATGTAATATTCAAGCTGTAATCATATTTCAGATTACATTGTAAATACACATTAAACAGTCTCTACGAAATCTTTTTTTTCTATTGCCTTATCTAGCAATCACATAAATCTGATAATAAAATATTATTCCACTATCCACTATCGTTATTCATAATATTATTATGTTTACTTATTTCTATACTCTCATAGGCTTCTAGATGCCTAGTGTTAACTTGTCCAACTAATTTTAATGAACTGGTCTATGGAATTGTTTGTTGCAAAATATGATGGGCGACCACTGATTTTTCTGATCTTCCATATTTTAGGTGTGTTGATTGTTCCTTATGTCTTATTTTAATAGATCTTTTAGTATGTCCATAATATTTTGCATCACAGTCCTTACATTTAATTTCGTAAATTCCAGACTTTTCCGAATTCTCGACTTTCTCCTTTGGATTTCCTAGAAAGCTCTGTAGTGAATGACTTGTTTTAAGTACCTAATTCCTTGAAAATCTTTCCAAAGTTCTTTGTATATTGGTGATATGGAACTGAGATATATTTGTCTTGGTTTTCGTCTTTTCTAAAAATCGAGATTTCGTTCATTCTTAACCTAAACTTTTTCTTCCTTATAATATCATCTACAATACCCCTCAATGCAAAATGAAACGGCGTATTTCTCCCGTTTTACTACCAAATTTCCCATTTTGCCGACTTTGAGCATTTTTTTTCTCAAAAACTGTCCATTATTTTTCGTTGTGCTCGTGCAGACTTTTGATCAGAACAGAAAAGTTCATCAAACCAAAAAATTTGCAGAATTCACTGAAAGCCATTTTCAATAAGGTTTGTGGGTGGTTCTTTACTAACAATTGACTCATTTCTTTGAAAATAACAAAACTATTCTGCAAGCAAAGAAATATTGATTTATCGATTTGATACATTTATTGACTTTTGAGTTAATCTCCATTTATAGCGAGACAATACACGTCTCGTTTCCCATGTGTGATGGCTAACATGGCGACAGTAAGTGAAATTGCTCTTCTATCATCGGAGTTGAATAAACTAAAGAAAAATGAACTCATAGACATAATTTTGACTTTCAAATTGCCAACGACGGTGAATAATGTGCAATTAATTAAGTACGTCAGTAAATTTGCCGGTAGTGATATGAAACAAGTTAGTGATGTTGATAACCTCCATAACACCAGGGATAATGAAATCTGCATCCAATATGAACAACTTGTCGAAGATCATAGTGCTTTAAAAATGGAGCTAGATTGTGTAAGTAAACTGACATTCCATTCGGAAAAAAAGAACTCAAGAGCAAGAGGATCTCATTTTACTTTTAAAACAGTTTAATAATAACGATAAAATGGTACCGATAACGGCATCTATTGACAACGACTTGAACTCAACAAATTATTCCAAACCAAAATTCAATCCTGTGAAAAAGTCCGAAGTGAGAAGCAATAAAGTAGACACAGAGCAAAAACATGACAAGTAGGTACATAGAAAAAAAAAACGCAAGTGGGGACTCCAAACGGAATCCCCCAAGTGAAAACCATAAACACAAATATACACCAATATTTGGGAGTAATGACAGGATATCTATATGTTGGGTTGGAGCTGACATGACTGCAAACGATCTTCTTGCAGCACTTAAGGAAACTGCACCTGACATTGCCTTCGTATGCGAAGAATGGAATACATACAAAGTGTCATTTCCTCTCGATAAATTAAATGTTTACCATCCAGACATATGGCCAAGAGGTGCGGCAATCAGACGATTCAGATTCAAAGAAAATTTTCAGAAAATCAGTGTCTCAACAGAAACTTCTTAGTTGATTCAAAATATAATACAGAGTATGAACAAAACTTTTATGATATATTCAATCTTGTGAATCGCGATAGCTCGGTGGGTGTTTTTCATATAAACATTCAATGTATGTCTAACAAAATTGAGACACTTCAAACGCTTCTGTTCGATTGTCACTTTGATATAGTATGTATTTCAGAACATTGGCAGATTGAGCAAAATCTCAAAAGTATAAACCTTGAGGGATATTTTCTCGCAAATTCCTTTTGCAGAAAACTATTACGCAATGGAGGATGTGCTATTTTCATTAAGAAATCAATCAAAATGAAGCTTTTAGAATTTCAACAATTCAATAGTGAATTAAATTCTGAATTTTGTGGCATAGAATTATTCATTGTTATAGCTGTATACAGATCAGGAAGAGGAAATTTTGATACGTTTTTACAAAATTTAGAGAACCTCTCAAATCATGTAGTGAATCCCAATAGTAAAGTGGTGATTACTGGCGATTTCAACGTAGATTTTAAAGTAAACTCAACTGCTTTGAAAGATTCACAAGACCTAATTTCATCATTTGGTTTGTTTCCCATTATTCATGAACATACAAGAATTACTGCTACTTCATCTAGCTGTTCAGATAATATATTTACCAATTTGAAAGAAAGCGATGTAAAAAGCGGAGTTTTTGAGCCTTGCATGTCCGATCATCGCGCTCAGTATATTATAATTGAGGAAACACCAACAAGCTCAAATAAAAAAACAATTTCTCGAAAAGTAACCCAAAAAGGATTAATGACGAAGAAGCTCTAGCAAATGTAAAGTGGGGTTTCAACAAAACAATTATTCATGTTTAAATTCTATCTTTCCACCTTGTAAATACTAATAGTGATTTGGCCAAAAAAATATTTCCAATAAAAACATATAACTCAAAGAACGGATGTGCACCAGCTATGTGCTATGATGAATCCCTAAAAAGTATGATGAAGTCTTTGTCAAATTCTAAACTTGTAGTCAATATAACTAAAGAACTAACGGATTATATAACATATAGAACTTTGACAAAAAATTATATTTCCCATCTCAAACATTTTAAGAAATTAGCTTATGACAATCATATTCATTCGGCGGGAAATAAGGCAAAAGCATGTTGGCAAATAATAGATTTTGAGAGAAACAAAAACAACAATAATATAACTCATACTGATATATCTCCTGACCATTTCAATGACTTTTTTGTTGATATTGCCGACAATATCATTCAATCTCCACCAACGGTATGCAAAGAGGGTTTACTGAATTTCAGAAATTTTCCAGACACTTGCTGCTCTTTTTTTCTGGGCCCAGTGACCGAAGAAGACGTTCAAAGTGCAATTAGCTCAAAAATTCCGAATGCTCAGAAGCTTATGAACTAAATAGTTATATCATTGAAGAGACCTCCCAGATATTGTTGCAGCCTCTTTCAAAATTGATAAATGTAATATTCAGAAGTGTTATTTTTCCTGATGCATTTAAGCTATCAAAAGTTATCCCTGTGTTTAAAAACGGAGACATTTCTCTTGTTAACAATTATCGTCCCATTTCAATAATATCTATTTCTAGCAAAATAATTGAGAAGTTTATTGAACAACGTCTTTACGCATATTTTGTAAAATATAAATTATTCAACGAATCTCAGTTTGGTTTTCGTAAGTACCGCTCTACAGCAGAGGCAGTTCTCAATGTGGTGAGTGAAGTAGTCGACAATCTCGAATAAGGTAACCACACAGCTATTACGCTCTGCGACCTCTCTAAGGCGTTCGACTGCGTCCCTCATGACATATTATTGGAAAAAATACATTACCATGGTGTCAGGGGAGTATCTCTATCTCTCATAAAATCATATCTATCGAATAGATATCAAGCAGTCAGTAGCAATAATTGTATTTCGAATTTAAAACTCTTTAAACATGGTGTTTCCCAATGATCAGTATTGGGACCACTTCTGTTCATAATTTACGTAAATGCCATTAGTAATTTCATGCATCCATATAAATCTGTTCTGTTTGCTGATGACACTACATTAATTAACTCTGACAAAAATTGAATTGAACTATCTAGAATATCAAAGGAAGTCGATGAGAAGGCAGAAAGTTGGTTCGTGTCAAATCGACTCAAACTGAATACAGATAAAACGCAACAGTTACAGTTTTCAGCAAGCTCTGCCGCTACATCGAGTGCAAACAGTGTTAAATTACTTGGGTTAGTTGTCGATAGTACTTTCACTTGGACCTGTCATATTGACCAATTGAATAAAAAATTATCTAGAACTCTTTTTTTATTGCGTCAGTTGAGGAATATAACTAGTTTCGATACACTGAAAATTACATATTTCTCCCTCTTCGATTCTCACATTAGCTATGGTGTTATAATCTGGGGCAACTCAACTGGGACTGTAAAAATTTTCAAATTGCAGAAAAAAGCTCTCAGAATAATTATAATTATTCTTTGTTATATTATAACTTTGGTTATTAGGGATCATTGCCTACCTCTGTTTTTGGAATTGGGAATAATGCCGTAACCCACATTATTTTTGTACAACATTCTCATAAAAATTCATAAAAAGTCAACTTCATTATTCAAACAATCAGACCTTCATGACTGTGATACCTAACATTGTAAACAATTTCGGAAAAACCGCTATCGTTTCACTAAATCACAAAAAACAAACTGAATTTCAACCTCTACAACTATCTTCTTGATAGTTTAAAAATTCTTAGTATGTCCAAATTCAAAAAAACAATAAAAAATTATCTTTTGAGTTTCTGTGTCTACTCTGTCGATGAATACGTGAATCTTTCAAATGTTTATAATGTCAACTTACATACTCAATTTTCGTTTTTATAATATTTTGATTGTTTATTTAACAAATTACTTTTATGCTATTTTTTTGACTTGCTACAAACATTTTATTATATGGTGAAATGAATTATCTATCTATCTATCTACCAACCATATAAACATTGAATTGCATGACAAAAAAAAATTAGAAACAACTTTAATAGTAACATTAAATTATACAAAAAAAAACGTTTTTCTATTCAGTTTCTACTGCAAACGTTCGTTATGGAATCAAGTTAGATATCATTCATAGGGCTACTACATCCGATGTTTCGAAATAAGAGAGGCTTAAGTTGTTACCTCCTCACCACCAATCTAAATAACTTTACAGATGAATCACATTTATGAAATCATGGCTCTATATCACGAATTGAGTTGAATCCACTCATGTCATCGATAGCCCTACGTAATGAGATTCATTCGCGTATTTCATTTACTCCCAACCACAGAAATCTTTGACTAGATTTTTTGAGGAATATATTTTTTTGGATCATTTTAAACGTAATAATTAGAATTGTAAATATAGTAATTACTTTTCAATAGTTGGTCTCCCAGTTGAAGAATGGCATATAATGAATGGAAAAGTTTCACCTTTTTTCGTTGAATAATTTTGAAGACTATATATACTGACAACAATTTTTTCAGATATACAAGAGAAATAACATATTCAATTCAGAAAAAGATAATCACTTGTATTATATAGCTGAAAATATAATTCTATACTTCATCAAATGATCTGAGGAATACACAGGTTTACATTTAGAAGGGTTCTCGGTAGTCATAACACAAGGGTATTGAATAACACCAAATACTATCGAACAAATTTCAGAAGAAAGTAGAAGTATCCACGAGCTCATAAGTCTCATGAGTGAAATCTATAACACTGAATATTGGTCATTTCCACCGGTCTTGTTTGAACATTCAACTGCTCCTAAAAAAACTGGATATTCTTGTGTGCTTCAGATCACTGAGTCTCTATATTTGAGACGATTCATGATAGTTATTCAGAATGTTTTCTTTCAACTGGACTCCCCTGCTTATTTCAAATGTGACTAATAAACTTAGCAGATTATTTTCAAATGATTTTCAGGTTATAATCTGTTCTACAAACATAATTAAATTCAAACTGCAGCTGCAGTTTCGATTTCCTGGAGTCTTTGAAGTCCACTGGATACTCGTTAGAATAACAAGAGTATTGTTCCGAAGTCTTGGGGTTCTTGTTGACTACTCTTCGTGAGCAAAACAATAGCAAAATCAAGACTCCTGATCGCTCTGGATTGAATGATCCGTACAGTCTATCTCGTCTTGTATTTGTAAATCCTTTGCTGAAAAAAATCTTCACTTGTTTACTTTGTAGTAAATGTACAAGACGTAGCAAAAACGTATTTAAATTTCTGGAACTTCAACTATCGTTTCCAGTTCGTGCAAAGTTTGTTGTTAAATCATCTGAAAAAGGAACTTCTAATAGGTGATGATCGATTGCATTGCCAAACATGCGGCAAACTAACTGACTGTTATAAGAAAACAAGTAGAGCTGGGGCACCGGTCAATTTAATAATATCACTGATGATCTTCAAACATAACTCAACCTCTGACCAAAGCACCAAACTCTCACGAAGTTTCGAAATAGATGAACACTTTAATCTAGCAGACCAGTATTATAATCTTCATGCAGTCATTGTTCACTGTGATTTTGGCGTTGAATCTGGTCATTATTATGCCTTGGTTAAAGACGAAATGGACTGGTTTGAGTTTGACGATAGTCTTGTCACTAAGTGTTCTGGCGATGTATTGAATTTATTGGAGCCTATGGAGACACCCTAAATTTTGAATAATCAAGGTATTTGTAGAATACATTGGCAGATCAAGATCTTCAGATGTGGTGCTGCAGGTTTTTTCGGGTTTTCCTGCAGCTGAAAAAGCAAATGCGCCACCGGAATCAATGAAGCCGCCTAGGAGCGCCAATTAATTTTTGTTGTTGTTTTATAATTTCATGATTTGTATTTTGGATATGTTGTTATTATGAAAATGATATTCATTGCACTGAAATCAACTAGAAAACCAAAGATGTTTTCCTTTTGAAAGAATTTCAACTTTTTCACTGTTCCAAAACTTCATTGCCAATTTCCTCATGTGCTCTTTTTTTTATAAATACGTGTTTTGATATTAGGTATATTAGTGTTTCGATTCAAATCACTGAGTCTCTTCATTTTATACGATTTATGATGTTGATTCGAAATGTTCCTCTTTCAATTGGGCGCTCCTGTATATTATATATGTAGGTAATGAACTCAGTAGATCATTTTTAAATGAATTTTAGTTTATAATCTCTCTTCCAAACATAATAAAATTCAAAAGGCCTATCAAAAGAATATTACTCTGAAATTAGGTGGAAAAATAGGAGGTTTCGCTTTTGAAAGAAGTTCAACTTATTCACTTTTCCAAAACTTAATTGTTCCTTATTCTTTCAAAACCGCATAAAACATACAAGAGAAAATTATGGAAAAGTATATTTAATAACTTTCCCAAACTCAGTCCCAGCGTCCTCCGTCTTTCTAAATTTTAAAGTTCTACAAAGAACTTGCGTATCGGAATATTCTGAAATTCAAATCACGGGATTTCCAGGGCCGGATGAGAAATCCATTATTCCTACTTCATTAAAGTGAAGGAGGTTCGTATATCTCTTTCAGGAAACACTACTACCAACGGAATACAAATATATATTTCTTCCTCAGGGTGACTTGCACTCCACTTGAATCTAATAGCACCACTTCAGTCCTTTCCTTTCGAAATTGGGGAAGTTAAGCCCCAAAAAGGTACCCCAACAAGATGGAATCGTAAAAGATTACGTGAATACGGTGTATACAGGTGTATACAGTTTTTATCGAACCGAAAAATAATAGTTTTTGCTATATTTCAACAATTTTTGGAGGCATCATTTCAAAATGATAATAAATCAGGTATTTAATATTGTTGTTTTGGGTTATAAACCCCAAAAAACAGTATAAAATATTGAGTCCTACAAAAAAATTGTCTTTCAAAGAATATAAATCAGATCTGTTTCTTTCTGATCCATGGTGATTGATTCCATCAAAATATCAGATTTTTTTAATTAATGAAATAAGTATATCATGATGAGCTAGTTATGTCACTAGATATTTTTATGACCACCTTCTTTGATTTACGAATCCAGGAAAAAGTCGTGTTATTAGATCTAGAAACTGAAAGTAAAATGTTTCGAGTATTATAAAAAACCTTCAGATAATTATAATTCATGAATTACGATTCTGTGACATAAAAATCGTAATTCATGAATGAATTGTGTGGTTTTTTCTTACAATATTATCCATATTGGTACTGAAGAGAACTAAGGCAAGTGTCTTACGGCGAAAAATCGATGTCTACCAGTGAGAATGACAGTGTTCCATGTAAGTGAAATTTTCAACTTTCATTTAGTATATTGTGTAGGAATCCTATAAATAATATCTGATATAAAATGAAAAGTGTTCTTTGTATAATTCAGTGTTAATATGAAAGTATTTGTTCCGAAAGAATTTTTCTTTCGTGTAATTCAATGTTTATATGAAAGTAGCTGTTTTAGGAAGGGTTTTTCTTCTAGTTTGTGTGTACTTCTTTGCATGATCTATACATCTGTTATAGAGTTACTTCTTTTAAAATTGATTGCTTCCTTCCTTTCTTTGAAAGATTCTCACATTGTTTTGTATCAAGATAGAGTAATAGAAAACTAAAAACTTCATTTCCTAACAACTTGGAAGTATTTTCGTTATCAAGATATTCAGAAGTAAAAATGGGATATTCAGAATAGTTCCCGAAATTTTCGGAAAAGTGTTTCAATCTGGCTGGCGCCAGATTGAAAATTTTTCAGTCCTGGCTCTGGCTTTCACAGAAAACCTTACTTAAGTTTTCTAAAATTTTGCTTTGGATTGAAATTGATTGAGAGAAAATCTAATTCTCGGTATCGAATGAAAATAGGTGCTATTTCTAATCAACTTATTTGTGTCAGAATATAGTTGACCTCAAATCAGTAGAAAAATGGATTTCATGTGTGAAAATTTAAAAAACCTAAACATTATATATCATTTGTGAAAAAAAATATAATATTATTACGGGTTACTGAAGAGGATACTGATTTTGAAAATAATAATTAATTGTATGATTTCTTTTCAAGTTTGATTCATTAGTAGAAAAGTAAACTACTGACTTCAGGAAGAAAAGACATTTTTTGAGGCAAATTTGCTGGTGTGGATAAAAACATTTGCTAAACATTTTCCAAAACTTACTGATGAGATTTATTCAGATTTTCACTAAAAAAGAGGTCCAAAAAACGCGGTGTGAATTTAACGGAATCAAATTAAAAAAAAAACAAAATTTGTTACTTTTTTGTTGCTATTTAGTTGCTAGAACGTTAATTTTGTTGCTCGAACCGATCGCGAAAAATCGACAACAGTCCTAGCTTTCTGTTAATTGAAACAAATGAAAGTGAATTTGTTGCTGTAAGATGCTACAAAATGCTACCTTCATTTGTTTGATCCATGAATAAAAATTTTAGTCAGTTCTACGCTATCCTAACGGAAAGCGAGGATTGTTGACGTTTCTTCGCGATCGGTTCGAGCAACAAAATTAATATTCTTGCAAATAATTAGCAACAAAAAAAGCAATAAATTTAGTTTTTTTTTACACGCTTTATATTAGCTTCACCTGTATCTATGTATGTTTGTTTGTTTATAACTGTCAAGCTCGGGATTTCTATTGACAGAATTACCGGCATTATTGCTTGATCTATTGGCGGGCAGATGGCGCTGTACGTAACCTCCTTGATATTTCTTGATCTATTCGCGGGCAGATGGCGCTGTACGTATCATTTATTGCT
>WOGO01006689.1:0-11614 GCA_015342085.1 Leptinotarsa defecta | reverse complement strand
AACACGCAAACGACTGATTACAACCCTGTGCTGGTACCGAACTCGTACCAAGAAGGCGAATTCACCAATGAACGCTGCCCTTTCCATCTGACACTGGACGATCACGTGAACATCACGCTTCGGTTTTGTTTTGTTTTACTCTATCTTGGATTTGGATAGACTTTAGTGTAGGGACAATACTTAATGTCTGATTTTGGTCTTTCTGTAAATATATCTGACCAACATCACTGCTAGCTTTCTTTCCAATCTTTCTAGATGTTGGCTCCAGATTAGCCCAGTATGATTACCAGATTCTGATGGCAGTTACCAGTGACGGGGTGTTGAACTTTAAATATTTCAGTTGCTCAGATGTTCACTTCCTGGACTCCTAAATAATGAAAATTGCCGTGGACATTCTGGTCGAACCAATAAACATGTATCTAATCTGTAAAAGAGAAAGATTAATTATCGGTATACTGTTGTGATAGAGCTCCAGTAATATTCATTACTACACAAAAGATTCCAATCAGTGCATTACAAGTGTAAAATTTTAGACAACAGTTTTAAGATACTATTCTTCTATTTCAGCAACTACTTGATGACAAATTACCAAACGGTATCAAGAAATCGAACAGTAACGGAACCCTCAACAACACCTACATCAAGAGCGAGTACTCTGATTCGTATGAGGCGTGCTACTCCAACGGAAGCACAAAAGGTTTCGTAACGCAGTCCATAGTGAAGACGACCAGCAAAAAAGTAGAATAAAACTACTGTTTTGTATAATTTTTAGGTTATGAAATCAAATTTCACCGTATTTTCAGCGCGCGACTAAAACAAATGTCGTCTAAACCAATCTTCGCGGATGATCGGAACCTTGAGGCAAACGATGACGCCGTCGGGGATTGGTTTTTACCCTTGTTGATGCATTTAGTCTTCTTTATTTAATAAGTATTTATCAGTTGTAGGGTGATTAATGTTTTTGTTGTTCAAAATTGAAAACTCAGGGTTCAATTTTTCGCTGATGTAAATTTTATGTTTACGTTGATTTTATATATGTATATATATATTATATCACTGAGGGTTTTGTTCAATACGTTTCAAAACTACCGAGTTTCCACAAAGGCATTTCGAACCTAATTCGTTCATCTTCTTGATTCGGTTCATGCAAGTGTGAACTTTGAATATAAGAGGGTCTGGAGTTGATCCCTGCGGTACTCTGACACAAAAGTTGACTTGTTTTATGAACGAGTGAAAGGAGTGGGTTTGAGACTGGTCCTTGAGGTGCTAATTGTCTTTTTCAGGGATTCGTATTGAAAATTCTTTGATATCATCTGTAAGTCATTTCTCGAATCTTTAATTTTGCACTGCTCGTTATCATCAGTCTTCTTCAGTATTTCTCTCTTGGGTTCGAGAGAGGAAATCATTCTTCACCAAAGATAAGCCTTGTTAGAGATATCAGAATACCTTCAGGCAACTTTATATAAATTTACTAACAGGAAACTGTCCAGGAGTCAGTTAAATTGTTCTCGTCTTTACTGTGAAAAGCGTTTCATACCATTAAAATGGCAGCGAAATTTCTATCTTTTGTCGTTCAGGAACTATCAGAAAAATGAAACCAATCAATATGTCTATATCTACTTATCTGTCGTATACTTCGTCGAAAATTATTAGGACAGTGAGTTATTCCTCTTCATCTTTTTTAACAAAACTGTGTAATCATTGATTTATTTTTTTGTATTTTTACCAACGTTTTCTTCACAGCTGTGTTGGAGTATCAACATATGTGAACAGTATTTCCTGTGAAATGAATTTGAATGTCCTCCATTCTGAATCCTCAGTTTTGATGCTGTCAAGAGAGTATGCATCAGTTGGACTGTCTACATTGAGTTGAATATTGAGAACTGCCTTTAAAAAGCAAATAGACCATTGCTGCTGTTTCTAGACTTACTCATAAATTTACAAAAATTTATCCCACTTCTGACACCATTTTTTACATTTTTTGGAGATATTCGAATGAATTCACATGCAATATAACACCTTAATACTTATTTCACAATTACTGTATTGCTCCCCACTTATGCAGCTAGAAATTTCAATATATTGAATTATAAATGGCAGGGTTAACCCTGTAATACACTGGACAATTAGGCTGTTCTTATATTTCTTTCACATACTTGGTTTATTTAACCCTTCAGTTGTATTTTAATTGTACTTGCACTATTCATTAGAATACATTTCTTATATCACTGCCTGACAGTTCTGAAAATTTTTCCTGTATACTATTGACCACAAACACATAAGGAATCTAGTCCTTATATGTTTCGGATTCAAAATATCTTGGTTTTTCTGATGTCTTGCATTGTTTTCTTATCTTCCCTTGTCATCAGCTGTCAAATATTGCAAATATTTGCCTTGTTGGAATCCCTTCAAATCCACTGCTTTATGTCTGCTACACATGGGCTTTGAATTAGCCCCTAAAACCGATCCGTGGGTCAGTCTCGAGTTGTTTGTGTGGAAACTCGGTTCGTTCACACCTGAAACCACTCATCCAATTTTTCATCTATCATGGAGGGCCATCGAAAGAAAGGTCTTTTTATGCTTGCATAATGTTTGACCGTTAGTGCCTGAAGTCTGACAACAGAAAAAGTTTAAGTTCCAGCAATAACTGTTTTAGCTTAGCTTTCGTAGGTTATCGTTGGAGGTGACACACAAATTTTTCGTTGTGCTGACGGTTTTTTGTACTTACAGTATTTTGAATTAGTGAATCTGTTGAGTATTTGCTTTCCAATACAAAAGTGGCACAAAATAAAAATGAAAAGTTGAAATAATCAAAAGCTTCAAGAAATTGCAACAAAATATTTTACCTCGTTATGTTTTCACAGCATTAGGTTTTCATATTTTTTTATCTAGTGGATCTCCCAATGAAGGTAGTTTTTCAATAGCGATTTAACAAGAAAAAACAACAATACGAAAGCTCTGAAGGGCGGCACATCATTTTTATAACTCTCATTTTCAGTTGTCTTTCATGTCACTGGCCAATTTAAACTGTTTAACCATCAATAACTCTGGGTTTCGGAAAAGTTGGGATTCTTCAAACTTTATTTCATGACATTGAATAATTACATCAGATTTTGTGGAAAGAAGCTTCCTACGCATTTTTGGGGTGTTAAATAGGTTATTCATCGAGATATTATGACAGGAGATACATTGGCCAAAGAAGATGGGGTGTAGAATTTCGTTTGAAGGAACACACTCATCTCAGAAGAGATGAAATGTTTGTCTTTTATGAATTTTTGTGACACTATCAACGAAATCATAAGCTTACAAGGACAATGAAAATCTTATGACTGGCCATTTTTGAGCTATTTGCAAATTAAAATTGCTGGGTAACTCTAAGGTAACCAAACTTATGCCTTACTGTTTCCGACGTATCAGTAGCTGAAAAAGTTGTGTCCGAATAACGCAGAAAGATTTTTCTACAAAATGCCATGAATAAAGACACCAATACTTTATCATAATGGTTTTTTTGGTGGGAGATCCAACCTTTCGCTTGGCAGACAATCGCTTTTAGATGTTTCACAGAAGAAAGGGTTTCAGTATTTTTTTGTATTGAAAAATTTCGTACCGTGAATTAAAGTCTAATAATTTTTATTGAAAAAGTGTATGATGTAGATCGATGTTGTTGATTTATGAATGATTTATAAGCCGGAATTCGTACAGATCGCGATTTAGGAAAGTTTTTAGGACATATTTGAATCGACTGGAGAAACCTGTCTGAAAAATCCCTCTTGCTTATCTGACTTTTCCACATTTCTAGATCCAAATGATATATCTCTATGAACAGACTGAATTTGATTTTTTTTCTTTTTTTAATTTCAAGATTCATTAGGATTTTTTCCAAGTGAAAATTTCTTTGCTACGAAGCAAAGTTTTTTTATATGAATACACTGTTTTTTACAATTTGGAATAGGTTCTTGTTTTATTTTTTTTTCCTTTTTCATAAGTCAAACCTTTCGAATATTTTTTTTCAATTTCAACTGATTTTCAGTAAACAATTTGAAAGCTTCTGAAAAATAATTTTTTCTAATTATTATCCAATAATTATTGAAAAGAAAATTATAAAAATTTCAAGTTTCCAAAACAGAATAAAAAGTAGTAATACCCGCCTATGAGGATGTACTTTCACGACCGAAGATAACTGTATGGCACCGGGTTTTACGACCGTGGTCTGCAGGTTTTTATGCCAGACGTTTCGTCTACTACTGCGGTAGGCATTATCAAAGGCCATGAGGTAACGGTCGAAGTTCTCGACTTGTTCCCAACACATAAACTACAATGCTGATATTTGAATCTGGTCAGCTGTAGCTGAACATGCTTTCAAAAAAGATGGGACTGACATTTCATTTGAAGATACAGTATTATTCGATAAAACTCAAAATTACTCTCCCAGAATATTAGAAATTCAGAAACCTAGGGATAATTTCGATGGAAAAGAGGAGGCAATGAACATTAATAAAATCTGGCTACCTGTCTTCAATTGTACATAAAAGAAACCGAGGCGCGCCCACCGATAATAATATAAAACTGAAGTCAAATCCCAGCATTGTAGTTTTTGTCTTAGGAACAACTTGAGCACTTCTATCGTTAGCTCATCGTCTTTGATATTGTCTACCGCAGTAGTGGGCGAAACGTTAGACATAGAAACCTGCATACCACGGCCACAAAACCCTGAAAATAGTTCTGACACAGTATGTGTATCATCAAGTGAAATACTCGAATTTCCTTTTGGCACTTCAATTCTGGAATGCTGAACGAGGCTTCCAAAATGGCAAACGGGTGTCGGAGAGTTTGCTGTCTGAAAGAATTATCCATTCGTTTAGATTACTTGTCTACCTGAATAGTTGTCAACCGTATAAAATGTCTTCACTAGTCCAAGTTCTACTCCTTGAATAATCCTTTCGGTTTTGAAGTGCTAGTTTTGTGTAAGCTTTCACTTGCAATGAATGTCCGGGTTTCTTTTTACATTTAGTGTAGTCCAATCAAAATTTGTACATATTTGTTGAGTAAGTTATGTAAGTCATGAAATTGTATGATATTTTTGTACATAAATAAAATGCTGCAGTTTACATGGTGTTTTTTTTTGGAATCTTGGTCGAGAGGAGAAATGAACTTTAAACGTTCAAGCCAATCTCGAATATACATACACAATAGGTTGAATGGACTGACGCCTATCAGAAAACAACTACTGCCCTGGCTAATACCACGTAGGGCGTGGGATTATATCCGACAGGCGTCAGTGCAGAAATCTTCACAGAAAATTTCCTGCATATGCATCATCGACCTGAAGTCAAGGCCACTATCTTGCACTGATGAGTGGCTAATGAGCCCGAAACCGGTCTGCAAGTGTGCCCGTTCCAAAATTGAAGGTCGACTTTTTCAGTTGTATTGCATATGCAGGAAATTTTCTGTGAAGATTCCTGCACTGACGCCTGTCGGACATAATCCAACGCCCTTCGTGGTATTAGCCAGGGGAGTAGTTCTTTTCTAATAGGCGACATTCCATTCAACCTATTCTACAGGTATATTCGAGACTGGCTTGAATGTTTAAAGTTAATTTCTTTAGACCATCTACATATGACAGCTGATAATAATGACAAATACAGTAACCAAGCATATCGCATATGGTTTATCAGCACAAAAGCCGACCAAGCTTGTTCATTTCAATCAGGTTGGAGCCCAGCTCTCTTACGCTTTTAGCTGATTTTTGTTGAAGAAGGACAACTGGATTCATAACTGAGGGGATGTTGGCGGTATGAAGTCCTCAGACATCAGTACCGCCCTTCACGGAGACCCAACAAAAGCAACTCATAGACAGCGACTTATAGACTGTAGCGATTTTGAGAGACAATTGTTATGTGTGCTGCCATCTTCTGATCAGGCGTCCAAGTAAAATATTGAGTGAGAAAAATACTTTTACTACTACTCATCAGAGGGCGTTAGCTGTTTCAGATACACTTTCAAAACGCAATTTTCGATTTGCCGTGGATTTTCCACAAAACACAAGCCAAAATCGAAAGAAAACTGCAAATTGTATATTGAGAGTTTGTTTATTTTTTTCATATCAGAGTATACTAAAGTTAACATAGACTGACCATTAATTGAAAAAAAGTTATGAATACATTTCATTTTATTTACATTCATCACTGAGATCTCTGGAAAAATCATTGGAATATAAATACAAAAATCTTAAAAATTGGAAACGCGATAAAAGCATAGATAAAACTCGAACATTCGACAAAAAATCTGATGTGCGAGCATTAAGAGGCAATTTTGATATGAAAATAAAGTTGAAAAAGAGGAGTTAATCTAGTAAAAAATGAGTGAAAAACATACTCAATTATGTACAAATTCGATACCGAACTGAACTGTGAAACCGTCATTTGCATTCTCTCTGTCAGAAATCAAAAGGAATTAGTGACAGAAGTTCATAATTTCAAATAATGAGTAAGAGGATTTTTTTTTCATTACTGTAGAGGTACTAGAAAAGATGTTTTTTTTTAGTGTTATTACATTTTTTAAACTGTCGTTTTCTTATTTAATTTTCTTCAACGACATTTTTTTTCTTTCCTGTAACAAAATTTGTATCAAAGCCTCAGAAAAAACGGTCTAATTTTTCTTATGATTTTGCATCAGTTCCATTGTTTTCCACCTCTATTTTAGTTCAAATTTCTTTCAACGGTTTTTTTGATTATCTAATTTTGGCTAAATTGCACTACATGAAAGATGCAAATGAAGACTGCGTTCAGAAATTCAAGAAAATCATATTCGCTAATGAAAAACCCTACATAAAATTCACTAAATTAATGAAATTACACGTTTAAAAAGTATTTACATATCGATAAAAAAAATTCACTACTTACAGACATTAATATACTCGAATATAAACAATCAATCATTGTTTCAACAGTCTCTATATTCTCAATTGCACACATAATATCCACACCGAATGACACTAAGACATCTACATGTCGTGGCTGGCTCACCACGTAACGTTAACTCCGCTAAAATGGACCTATATAGAGCTGCTCCAAAAGTAAGGTTATGTTGCTAGTATTCACAGTCTTTACCTTAGTCTTGAACGAAAATACGACTACCAAGGTTTTGGCAAATTTTGTACTTGGAGAGAATCGGTCGAGTTAGATTATGTGGGTGTAATGAGACTCATTTTTCAACTCATTCTTTCCACTAACATTTTTCACACATTTTTCATTATTCCACCTAAAACGTATCGAACTTTCCACATTAGTGGATCCTTGACCAATTATAACATACTCAGGTTCATTCATATACCTTGAAAAGTTATCGACATTTTGGAAAATTTCATGTCATTTGTTTTATTAGGTTGTGTATTATTTTTTACTCACGCTTTTAGTTTGCTAGTTAGTTGTTTAAGGCTTCTCACAATTGGCAACACTGACATTTGACATAATATTCAATTTATCAATTCGCTGACCCCTTACCTGATAAAAATTAATAGCAACATCCATATCAAATTAACCTGCAATAGACGTAGGTATTACATGACTAACACTGATTTATTTCATCAAAAGCGGCAAAATTTGAAATGTTTCCATTATATTCACAGTAATTACATGTCTTCTTCACAGCCTTATATGTCAAATATCAGTGTTGCCAATCATAAAACGCCGGAAACATGTATAATCAGTTCATGTGAATGATTGCATGTTTTGGGCAGTTTCGTGGTTGGCTATATTGATATTTGACTTGTGATGTCAAAAAGATGTGTTCACAATTGAACTTTTTAAAATTTTATATTGCATGTGAAGTTACCTTTGATAATAGTAATCTGAAAAATATTGATTCGCTATGATTTGTGTTGCTACTACAAATATATAGAAATGCCAAGTATTAATGTGCTTATTGTCTTTAGTTGAACTCAACATACATTAGATATCGATGTTATATGACCAAAACACTCAATCATTTTACTTACACAATAGAATTTCAAGTTTTTCAATTACAGTGATCACATGTCCTCTTCTTATATTTGTCAAATATAATTGTTGCCAATTAGGAATCGCCTGAAAAGTGCCGGCAGTTCGACAAGACAGGCTCGACCAGCCAAGCAGCTGTCACGAAGTCCAAGTGACCGCTGGTGGCTGGATACTACCTCCTGTACCTAAATAATTTTCCTGCGTGGAGTGTTCAAAAATTGTTCAACTAACTATTCTGAATAGGCAAGCTAACCACAATCTTATCCTGACCAAATCTCTCCAAGATAACGGCAGTGCATCAATGTCTTAAAAAAATTGTCCATCAGTAAAAAAGTAACCTCTGCTATTCAATTCGATCGCCCCAACAAGAATCAGAAAGGAAACCGAGTTTTAGTTCAACTATTTTCCTATATTTATCACAGCACCATTTTTAGTATTTAGTAATTAAAGAATTGCAGAAAAATCATAAGTTTCAACGGCAAGATCGAATCGAATGGCAGGAGTGGAGTAAATAGAGCTAACTATATATTTGGTTCGTCTAAATCTGGAACTACCAGGACCGAAAGTGGAGGGGGGAGAAAGATACATTCATCAGTTTCGATCCAACGGTTCAATCCATCAGTTTCGATTGAATTGATGACACTGAAAGACTGCCTCAATTGCCTCGATAAAGAAAAACTGCCAGTCTTATACAACTAAATATACTAATTTCACTAAACTAATCAAGGCAGTGATATCTGTACACTGAGTCTACAGGGCGACTCGTAGTTTTTGTTGTTTTCAACTTTTCCAAACACAGAGTTATTTACAATACAGAAACATAGGCGTGCTTTGTACAGAAACTGAAATAGAGTCGACATTTTGAAAATTTCGATCCGACGGTGGTTTTGATTTCGAATGGATCGGGGCTTAGATATTTTGTGAATGGTAAACAAGTTGTGAAATATCAGATCACCAGGAATTAACAATTTTATTTTGGCGCCCAACCTCGGGCCCAGACTTTTCTCTTAGCTGCATTGATACTTCACAAATCGTTCCAGAGTGAACAGAGCGTTTTTTTTTTGTCAAACCCGTCAAAAACCACGCGACTCTCTATCCAGATAGGCAGATCTACTTGGTAATCAATCAATTAATTAGGTAAAATCACACTCTTTGCGACTAAATATACACGAAACACACACTATAATGAACGTTTTGCAGCGCGAATTGTCCGAAACGTTGCTTCCTTCCTCGGTTGCATTGCATAGAATCCCTGATTTATATTTGGTGTAGAGGTTTTACTTAGTTGCTAATAAAAGTTCATTTCATAGTGATTAGAGAGACACAAAATGGAGCAATGTACAAGAGAGGGCGTTGTTGTTATCTCCGCTGTAACGCCCTAGGAGACTCCCATTGGTGGGGGGAAGGGGGTAGCATCGAGGGATGGGCGACTGTAGAACTGAAACGGAAAGAACGAGGAATATCAGTCAAAAGACTAAGGTGATGATTTTTATTTTGCAATATCTACAGTGAAGCTGTTTATGATGAGAATGTGTGAAACTGTCTAATCTATATACATAAAGGAAAGTATATACAAGAGCAATGAAAAAGTTTTGAAAAGTGCATTGTGAGTATACATAGCTTTCGGGGTTTCAAGAGCTCCTTCAAGTTAGTTCACTGATTAGTGATGAGGTTAAAGAAAATGCAGTTCTTCTACGCAACTATAATATTTCCATGTTTCTTGGGTCTCAGAACTTCCACAATCTGAAAAAATAAATGAATATAGAACAACAAGAATCTGCTGTGTAATAAAAGACCAACTGAATCGTTTACCCTGAAAAGTTTATGCATAATATAAAGCTTTGGAAAGTCCAAATAGCAGATTCTCTGTTCATCTATATTAATTTGTTTTTTCGATTTTTAAAGGGTAGAAGCTCAAAAAACTTCAAGGAACATCAACTCCTCCACAAACAACAATGTCTTACAAAAAATCTCCTTGATTGAAAGATTTTTCAAAAAAAATATAAGTATTTTATATTATTTGAATTATTCGTCTCGTCCTGTATATTGTGATTTGATTTATAATCTACTTTGTATCAATCAGTCATTTGGCAATAATAGTGTTAATGAACGCAATGTTCGACGTTGGTTTAAGAAATTTCGTTCCGCGTTTTAGCCTAGAAGATGAACCCCGAAGTGGTCGACAGTAATCTAGGACGAGGATTTGAGGACCCTGGTGGAGACTAATCCATCACAAACGGTGCGTGGGATGGTAGAAGAACTGGACACTTCGATAACTGTCTCACTGGTAGAACTTGCGTCAATCAGGTCTAGGCAAAAACGACCTTCCTTGACTTCATCGAATCCCGAGCGATTAATTTTTATGCTGGCGGAATCAATCGACTCGAGTGACGTTCGAAAAAGTGCACTGATTCAAATGGCGCTGATTTCCATTGAATTGGATGAGTATTCTATTAGATATTACAGTTTAGAGTATACTTATAGAAACAGAGAAAACTCTTGAAACAACTTATTATTTAAAATATTTGAAGGCTATATATACTCAAAAAATAACTATAGTGACAGGCTAAACTAACCATTCGTGAACGTGAAGTTAGAACAGAAGGAAAGAAAGAGTATGTAATTAAAAAAAGCACTAACCTAAAAAACAAGTGCATCACGCAGCACAGAGAAAGATGACGGGTGATAACAGAATTTCTAGGGTCTTCTTGAAAGGGGCACAGCTGTTATTCTTCCTGTACAACAACCATCATCTTACTTGAGCCATTAATTTAAAAAAAGAAACCTTTTTTTTTCTATGTTGGTATTGTTAACTTTTCGAAAAGCAAGAGGTAATCGAAAACTTGCAAAATAACTCGAGTTAATTTCATTTTACTCAGTTTACACATCATGTAAACAACACTGTACAAGGCGACGGCATTTTTTTTGAAAAGTCAACAAACAATAAACGAAAATAATGTTGATGTACAGATTTGACTTCCATGCATTCATCAAATTGAAACATTCTATCCGGACCTCACAATATTCTTAAACTAAACTAAAAAAGACATGGCGAGAGATTAGAAAATGTATGGTAAAGTTTGAATGAATAGAATCTACGATTATTGTAAAAACAGATGAAATCAACAGAAACACAACAAATCAACAAAAAAGTGGATTCAACGGATTTTAAATTAATGTTTTCGAAAAATTGAACCACTGCTTGAAAAAGTGGGCGGTAAAGGGCAGGACATACAAGAAGTTCATCAAAATTTCTAAAACATGGAATGAATTTTGTAAATAAAACAGAATCTAAAAGCAATAGATTTTTCTGATTCAACTGATCAGAGTGATTTTTTGCTGCTATCTTTTTGGCAACACTGTTTTTGACAGATCACACGTGGATCGTGTTTTGTGTCACTGTCAAACTTGTTAAGTTTGGTCTATTATTTAACCATGAATCGACTTACGAACGAACAACGTTTGCAAATTATTGAATTTTATTATCAAAATTCATGCTAGGTGAAGAAAGTGCATCGTGCACTTCTTCCAATTTATGGGTAGTTTCGTCGGCCTACTGAGGGAGCTATTCGGAAGCTTGTGACTAAATTTCGAACCCAGTTTACATTATTGGACAT
>WOGO01006688.1:0-11614 GCA_015342085.1 Leptinotarsa defecta | reverse complement strand
TGAAGGTTAATAACAAAGTTGTAGGTGATCTACCACTTTTGTATTTACAATTTTTTCACATAACTTCCAAATGTATGTGAAAAATTCAAATAACCCAGTTTCTGGTTTTTTATTTCAATATTTTTCAAAAAAAAAATCTACGAAATTTGGTGAAAACTTACCTCTTGATGTCCCAAATACACTGTAATTTATTTGATTTAAAATATTCAATTTTTCACCTTATTTTGACCAAATATCCAAATCAAACGAAAATTCTCTAGTCAAAATATTAGCTTTTTTCAAAAAGTCGGTGTGTTTTTTGTTCGCTGAAATCTCTACTTTCTGATGCTGTGAAAAATAAATATTATTGCATTGGTTCTTTATCCAAAATTTCATCTGAATCATTAATTTCCTCGTAGGTTTTTTCTTCCAATCTATTGCTGTCGGTTTATTACCCAACCAAGTTTGAAACTGATAATATGCCTCGTAACAATGTTTTTCTGTTCCTCCTTCTGTGGGTGAAAGGTGGGTGAAAGATGATTCAATTGATTCAGTGTTATTTTTTCATTTTTACATTTATAAATAGATTTAATTAATTGTAATTCATTTTTTTATATCGTCTTCACTTGCATCTTTCTTATAAAAAAATTGGCCAAATTTGACAAATTTTAAGCGTCTGCTAATGAGTTTACGATACTTTTCTTTTCCGGCAAATCCAGATGTTGTAGCGCAACCGGAAAAACAATGCAGAAATACAACAATAATTTTGAAGGATTCATGTTTGAAACTATTAGACGTGAAAAATCGATCCAGAACCCAGAACCAGAACGTAGTTTATTTTTCCTTTCATTTTTATCATATTCCCGTCCTTTTCTCATGGGTTTCATCCTACTATTTTTTTTCAAATTTTTACCATTTTTGAAAGCTTCAGCCCTGGTCTAATATACGTTTTGAAATTAAAGTTTGGCTACTATGAATAAAGTATTGGAAGCTGAGCATTCAAATGTTTCCTGAAAGGTTGTAGTCCCGAGCAAAAAAGTCAACTGTATCACATTTCATATTACAAATCATCGAAGATCTTATCAGAGGTGAGCTGCCACAATATTTGCTTGAGAAATAAAGAACGAAGAAAATTTGTCCAAGCCGAGTATTATATAATCTGCAGTTGAAGAGAAAGCAAGTGAGACAGTAATTGGAGTCTATAATATAATTTCTAAATTAAAAAAATCTGTTTAAAAAATTAAAGTCGTAATTTCTAAGAAACGAATAATAAAAAGCCCTTCTGCGCTTCTATTTATTACATTCACCGTTTTCAAGATCTTACATATTCAAACTGAAATTATCATTCTTTGGAATGCAACAGAAATCTATATTATTAAACTCTTCGTTTTATCCTATAGGAAATATAGTGAGAAGAAAGATGTGTGGTCGGGATCTTCCAGAAGAATTTTTAGCTGATCATCCATTCTTCATTATCAATTGCGGTGAAAAGCGCAGCTTGATCATGTTTGAATGCCGTGTCTTGAATCCTTTGAACAAAACTACTCAGGTAGGACGCACATCCCTCGAACTACCTCTCGTTGTGGTCGTATCGAAACAATTAACAGTATGTGGTGGAACTGGCCGATACTTGATGAAAATTCATTAGAACTTACGAGGGTGGTCTGAAACCAAACAAAACATTTTTTCAGATTTATTTTATTTTTCAACATAGTCTCCTTTTAACTCTACACACTTCTTCCATGAATTGTGGAATAAGATTTCTTAACCGAGAAATCCTCGTGAAATCCCACTCAGCTGTCACCAGTGTAATAAAAGCTCCTTTTTGGTTTATTTATTATTTTTTTGAAATTAATTTAGCCAGTGCGGTCACCAGAAGCGGATTTCTCCCCATTAAATTTTGGATGTTAGGCAATTTCGAAAGAGGCTTGAATTCGGCCTTCCGTACGAAGAGGAGGTCTTTTTGAAACATTTGGTATACATACTTATAGTTCTCTCTCATTATACGGTTCCAGAACGATGCTGAATATGCTCTAACTGAATTTTAATCTTAGTTAAAATACTTTTCACTTACTATTCTCTTCTCGATAGATTGACTAAGCAGTCTCTAATTTTTTTTTGTTTTCTTTACTCAACTTCATCTTATTCTACGAGGATGATATTTTTCTCAGTCCAAGAGAATGAGAAAGTCCATGGTTTCAAATATAAAGTATAATGAGTAAAACAACGACTACATGCATAAAAAAACAACGCGTAAAATAATAAAAAAATGTTAAAGTCTGCCGCAAATTTGACTGTGCTCTTCACTAAAAATTTAATCTATTAAACAACTACAAACGCACCAACCCAGTACAAAATACTTTTAGTTTTAATTTTACTTCAGGGAGAGTGGTGTATAACCTTAAATTTGCTTTCTTTTTGATTGTCATCTGAACTCTAGCGTAACAATCCACACTAGTAACCCAACAGTATATAACTTCTTTGCAAATAGGAAGTGAACTCAGACAAAATAATATGTTAACTCTCTCCCTTTCAATATCAACTGGTTAGTTTATAAAAAAACAAACACTTACATAATACCTCTTTGGTGGTTTATGGTCAACCATAGGTTTCGTTGACCCGTTGTGTCTTCAACACTAACACTTTTGGTACCTTTACACTTTATATACCTTTCTACAAGTGCACGGTTTGCGACAGACCCCCTCTGCTGATAATGGGTATCTTTTGTCTTCAGCCGACCTGAGGCTTTGTTGTATCTTCCTCGTGTGTTTGAAGACTGTTTCGATGTCGTGTTTGCCGAATAGTTTTCCAATTCTGTGCGTGACCCTAGGGATAAACGGTTGATATGCGCGTGCAACCATTTGATCCTTTTTCGCTTTCTGAACCGTGGTGCTCTTCGGTTCCATGACAACAAAGCCTCAGGTCGGCTAAAGACAAAAGAAACCTATTATCAGTAGCGGGGGTCTATCGCATACCGTGCACTTGTGGAAAGGTATATATCGGAACCAAGAAACGATTCATGGGAACAAGACTAAAAGAGTATAAAAGGAACTGCAGACTAGGCCAAACGGACAAGTCAGCTGTGGCAGAACACGCACTTAGTGAAGAACTAATTGCCCCCAACCAGTGATACCATAGCCGACTGGTACGGGAGGCAATAGAGATCCACAAACACACGGATAATTTCAACAGAAAAGAAGAAGCGGTGAACCTCAATCGAATATAGAACCCCGTTTTGAGGAATTCTAGAATAACGAACGGGACAACAGGCAGCAAGATTGTTTATGTTCCAGGGTCAAGTGCAAGTACGAGTACAGGTATGAGCGCAGGTTAAAATGCAGGTACAAATACAGGTACAAATACAACTGATTACCTGACAAGGCATAAATACGCTTTACGAAGCCTAAAAGGTAGTCATCGGACAGCAAGCCATGATGGTTAATTTTCTGAAGAAGCTAGTCACTCGCGCCAGCGAAACGTCTGGAAGAAATTCCAGAAATCCGCGGCTTTCAAACTCGAATAGCAATGACACTGACTAACATTTTTATTTTATACTTTCCTGTACCCAATACTGGCTTACTGATTTTCCTCAAATTTCACACCCCGCGCTTAGAAATAAAATAACTTCCCTATTCAGGACACTATTCTCAGCCTCGGAGGCTGAGGGATGACATCCCTGAATCCGGCTTCACGGGCTCTCGTGTCCGACCCCCTTTGTGGCTCTAGCAAGACCCTCCCGAACCTTCTGTCCTCTCTGGACAAACTTTCGAAAAGCCGGGAAGACATCACGGATGCCTCGTCCCTCCCCCGTTTAAACCATCTTTTCAAAACACGCAGATGAATAGTCTTTATATAAACACTCTCGGTCTGACCATCATTTTACATTGTATGAGAGACAGATCCGGCGTTAAAAAAATTCTAAATTGAAGAAATCTGTCACTTCCTGAAGTTAGAATGTATATTACCACACATAGCTTTCCCTAGATATTATACCCAGCGATGCTCCCATCTCTGTAACCGGTCCAAATAGAACTTCGCGTTTTTCTCTGCAAAATAATTGTCCACGAAAATATCTTATCTTCTGAGCGCATTTTTTTGATGATCGAACAAAAAGATGTCGCTAGGGGCTAGATCTGGTAAGGCGGATGTTCAAGCAGTTCAAACCGTAATTCATTGATTATCACCGTGGCAACCGCTGAGGTGTAAGACAATGCGTTGTTTTGGTGTAACAGGATTTTTTTTTCTGCAAATGTGGACGTTTTTCCGCAAGTTCTGTCTTTAACTCGTCAAGTAATGATGCGTAGTATGTTTCTGTAATGGTTTTTCCATTTTGAAGATAAACGCTTAAAATAACTCCATGACTATCCCAAAAAACAGTCGTTATCACTTTCCCAACCGAAAAAACAGTTTTTGCTTTTTATGGAGCCGGTTCCTCTTCTGTAGTCCATTGTGTGGACTGTATTTTTGTTTCGGGTGTATAATGGTGTATCCAAGGTTCATCTACAGTAATTATTCGGCGCCAAAACTCAGATTTATTGCGCCTGAATTGCGCCAATAGAGCGTTGGAAATGTTCATTCGAACACGTTTTTGGTCTAATATGAGCAAACGTGGCACCCAACGCGCGGACAGTTTTCTCACGTTTTTTGACGTGTTCATAACCTCCGCTATCTCTTACACTTCAATTCGGCGGTCGTCTAGCACCATTTGGCGAACTTTCGCGATGTTTTCGTCGGTAGTTGCATTTTTTGGACGTCTCGAACGTTCATCGTCTCCCAAGTTCTTACGCCCACATTTGAAGTTTGAATTCAGCTGCCCAAAAATTTCACTGTGGTAAATGATGGTGCAGAGTCCACATACACAGAATAAAACTAATCTTTGATTTGCGTAGACGTATTACTTTTCAAAAACAAATATTTAATGACAGCTCGAAACTCGATTTTGCCCATTATCACAAAAAACTCGCATCAACTCATTTAAAAGATTGTTACTTAACAACAGATGAACAACGAAATTCACTAGCTTTTATTTACGAATTCTGCAATCTTCTTGTTAAGGTCGGAAACTTTTCAGACCACCCTCGCATTTGAACAATATCGGGTCCATTTCAACAGTTAACAAAACCACAACACATCTTTCACACTTATTCAATACTATAATATCGTATTGAACACGCCTGAAGAAGTTACTTATTGCATGTGAAACACCTGTCGCGGTTTTGTTAACTAAGAACCCCTAAAGTGTTATTCAAATACAATTAACAGTGCTAACGAGTTTTTAGTGCCCTAAATTCTGGAACCAAGTATACAATACTCACATGTTGTTGATTGATTATCTGTGATAAAATATATTTTTAGAGTGGAATTCATGACATGTATGGGTTTTAATTCTCCTACAATCAAAAACATCTTTTCAAATAGGTATAGCTCAGTTGAGGCCGGCTTGAACGAATTGTTCTTTCAGATAATTTGATTTACAGCCAGTCTCCAAGTATGCTCATTCACTTTATGTGAGCATTTACTTGTAATTAAAGCTTCGGTGAACTCAAAAGCCAAAAAAACTAATACAAAGGAATAATGCCGCTACGAATTAGTCCACGTGGACTCATCGTATTGGATGATTTTTACCAACCAAGTTTTATGATTGGCTGAAGAGTCATATAATTAAATTTGAAGTCATGTTACGGTGACCAATAGAATGTGAGTATGGTTAGAAGAGTCGCGATTTGAGTGTTGAAATTCGATATTGGTTAAGTTATAATTACTTAAAATTTTTGTTATTTGTTTAAAATGTGGCGTCCTTGGAGGCGTACTAATAGTAATAACGAGTGTGATAACAACGCAGACTTCTTCCTGTGTAGTGATTCCAATAGCGCTGGTGAACAATGCGAAAAAGAGATACCAGTAAATAAGATTCGGATGCATTTGAATATTGAAACACAGTGAGTATGTTTCAATGGATATAAAAATCTGTTTAAAATCTGTTATATATAAGAATCTACATATCAAGTTTGGTTTCGAGGGAAAAAACTATAACAAGCAACATCAGATTTGACCGAAATTCCTTTCTCAACTGTACGTAAAATAGTCAAAAACAAACCTTATGAACGCAAGACGAGATTTGATGCGGGATTACCAAAACCTTCAGATGTTCATCTAATAAAATCATTAAAAAAACAATATACGACTATTACAAAAGCGATGAGATTCCTACAATTGAAATCATAAGGAATTCAATACCTCTGGCCATAACGTCCGCTGCTGTGACAAAACTCTTCAGAATTGGATACAGAAACTAGGATTTAGATTTAAAATAATAAACAAACGTCAAGCAGTTATGGAAAGCAGAAGAATAGTTGAATTGCGTAACAAATACTTAGAACAAATAACTAAAAATAGACAAGAACAATGGCAAATTTTTCATTTGGACGTTATATTGTTTCATATGCGACTTCGGTCTTCTGGATTTTCAACTATGAATATTTCTTTATGCGCCCTTTGTTTTGCTATATGATTTAAGTTTGTTATTTTGTGTGTGATAGATTCAAATGTCTCCATATTATGTTCCAGGGAAGATGATGATAAAGCTGAAGTGTCTCCCAAGACCTCCGAAAGAATTTCTGGCCGACCACCCTTTCGTAGTTTTTCTTTGTGGAATTTCTCGCAGTTTGATTATGTTCGAAAGTCGTGTATTGAATCCTCTTGACTGAACGGGTAAGGTAGGCTGTTGACTTTGAAACCGTCGCATGTTTTGAGATTCGAACTAACAGAGAAAGTATCCATAATGTGTAGGCAGTGTAGGTTGTGTTGTAACAGAAAAACTTAATTTCCAACACTGAAGGAGGTATTACGGCTACGGTATGTATGGTATATGAGAAGGAAAGAGAAACTTTCGAAATATTTTGATAGCTTATATTCTATGCACCCAGTGAATGTTTTGTTTCAATCTGTAGGAAGGGGTGAGGATGAGCATACATTCTTCTGGACTTAGTCAACAGTCTGTATTCTTTGAGTGTTTTTTGAACACTACATTCACTATTTCTACGTACAATGCATTCTTTCAATACCATGTTCAGTTTTTGATCTGCTTTGGTAGGTATAGTTCAGGTAAACGATATAGGACAACCTATCTTCCAACAGCTCCCCTTTAATAATATAGTTAGAGTGATAACTAATTTCTTTATTCAATAATCATTTCTGATTATATAAGAATCACAATAACTATAATACATAATACTGTCATAATACTGTCTTCGAAAGTTTCTGATAATTCCTCTTCCATTTTTTCTGTTTCACTATCACTTCGTCATTTAAATCAATAATGAATTTATTTCCACCATTAATATGAAGGTGTCCAATTTCCATATAGTCTTTATCAACTAAAATTACTTTTTTAATCATTTTCTGCCAGTCTTCTTCGGTAATATTAAATACTTCTTCTTCGATTAACTCTATTACCATCTTATCAAATTTTTTGGAAAATTATTTTTACGTCTGATGGTTTGTTCCAATTTTCCCCAAGTTAACTCGATGAGATTGAAAACACAAAAATGGGGGGAAGTCTCAGTATGGTGTGTCCATACTTTTCAGCAATACCCTCAAGGGCATACACTTTTTCAAATGTTTTTGTCTGTAAAACTTCAAGTAGTTGGTTTTTGGTATAGTCATCTTCAAAATACAAATTGTTATCCATTAAAAAACTTTATATTTCATTTTTCCTCGAATTTTTATTCGGTACTTTGATGAGCTGTCGCGAATGATAGGAAGTGTTGTCAAGAACTATTACACTATTCGCATCCAAATTTGGGGTCAATGTGTTTTCAAACGATTCCTCAAAAATATTAGCTTTCAGGTTCTTATAATAGTCAACATTGCAGTCCTCAAGTTCTTTCCACATAAATTCAAAGAATTCGGAACCCATCCTTTACTTCCTCCGCAATGCACAATGATTAGTCGCGATCTTTTGTTTGCAGGCATGTTAGGCGTACACATTCTCGAACTATCAGTCCACCCTTTCGTAACTGTGTCTTGAGTGTCATACCAAGTTTCGTTCAAATAGAAAATTTGGCGTTGTTCTTGTCTATATTTAGTTATTTTTTTAAGTATTTGTTACGCAATTCAAATATTCCTCTGTTTTCCACGACTGCTTGACGTTTGTTTATTATTTCAAATCTAAATCCTAATTTCTTTATCCAATTCTGAAGAGTTTTGTCGCAGCAGTTCACGTTATGGTCAGAATTATTCAATTTCTTTCTTATGATTTCAGTTGTAGACATCTCATTGCTTTTGTAACAGTTGTATATTGTTTTATTCAATGATTTTATTAGATGAAAATCTAAAGGTTTTGGTAATCCTGTATAACATCGCGTCTTGCGTTCATAAGGTATATTTTTGATTATTTTACGTACAGTCGAGAAAGGAATTTCGGTCAAAACTGATGTTGCTTGCAATAGTTTGTTTCCCTTGAAACCAAACTGGAACATACTCTCTTGAAACATACTCTCTGTGTTTCAATATTTAAATGCATTTGAATCTTATTCACTGGTAAAAATTTTAGGTTATTATAGCTGCACCAATATCGAATTTCAACACTCAAATCGCGATCAGTTCCTGAACTGAACACGACGGCGATAACCATCCCCGTATTTCCCGATTTCTATTCGTCACCGTAACATGACTTCAAATTTAATTACATGACTCTTCAGCCAGTTATAAAACTCGGTTGGTAAAAATTATCCAATTGTGCAGTCCACGTGGACTATTTTGCAGCCTATTCATTTCTATGTATTGGTTTTTTTGGCCTTTCAGAGTGCCGCCAATGTTAAATGTTCACAATATCGTCTACTTCGACTATACTACAAATGAACTTCAATTTTTTCATTCATCAAGTAATTGTTGCATGTAATGTAATACCCTAATACGACTTTGCAGTTTCAATGAGTGTTGAAATATAAACCGTATAGAATTTGTTGTTTGTTATTTCTGGAATAACGATGATGAAGACATGTAAATCACCACTACCCAAACAATTTTTAGCTAATCACCCTTTGTTTATTGTTCTCACAAAAATAACCATTTTGAATTTGAAAATTGTGCTCTCTTCATTTTGTTCAGCGAATGCGTTAGAAAATGTATATTCAGTGATTAACGTACGTTTTGTAAATGTTTCCTTCGTGCGAATTGAATATTTTCTTATCATCATATTTCCAGGGAAGACGATAAAGCCGAAGTGTCTTCCAAGACCTCTATGGACTGAAAAGTCTCGGGCGTAATACATTGCATTCATCGCTTTTTCAGTTAGTACAACATTTCAAAAGTGGACGCCGCGCGAGCTCACTGTTGACAAAAAACCAGAACGTCTTGATGATTCTGAGCACAGTTTGGCCATGTTCAAACATAACAAACCGGAATTTTTGCGTCGATATGTGACAATGGATGAAACATAGATCCACCACTTCACTTCGGAATCAAAACGATCGTCACCTCAGTGGAGAGTAACAGGTGAATCTCGTCCAAAGCGGCCGAAAGCACAACAATCGGCTGGAAAGGTTATGGCCGCGGTATTTTGGGATGTGCGTGGTGTAATATTCATCAACTATCTCGAAAAGAATATTATTGGAGTTTTTTTCCAACACCAAATCGTTATTTTTAACACACGAGTTGGGAAAAAACTCCAGTAATATTCATTACTACACCAAAGGTTCCAAACAGCGCATCATAAGTATCTCAAGAAGGGAAATACCATCAATAGTGAATATTATATAGCGTTATTGAAACGTTCGAAGGCTGAAATTGCAATGAAACGACCGCTGATGGCGAAAAAAAAAGTGTTTAATCAAGACAACGCACCGTGTCACAAGTGAATCAAAACAATGGCCACACTACATGAATTGAAGTTCGAATTGCTCCCACATCCACCGTATTCGCCAGATTTGGCTCCCGAGGACTACTGACTGTACGCATACCTCAAAAATATGCTCACTGATAAGAAATTTCTTTTGAATGAAGAGGTTATTGCTGAAACTGTGGCCTATTTTAAGGCAAAAGAAAAATCGTTCTACAAAAGTATGGATCTTGATGGAGAATACGTTGATGAATAAAGCCAATTTTGAACAAAAAAAACGCGTTTTCTTTCTTAGGCTCGATATTTTTCAGCCCATGTGTAATTAAACTGTAGAAACGTCAGTTTTCTTATTTGAAAAAATAATTCATTCATATTCAGAGATTAATTACGAGTAAATATCTATGTTAGTGCTTTCTTGATTTTCATTCAAAATTCATAATTATTATTTTTCAAAGAGGTACTACATGAAAAAAAAAAGATGCAACAAATAATTGACGTTCCTCATTTTGAATCTTCATTTTGATTTTTCAATTTTAATTGAGAATTTAAAGTTTTACAGTTTCAAAAACCGAAACAAAAAAAAACAAATGGGTTTATGAATTTATTGCGGTTTGAAGTATCTCATCTCAATAAAAAGAAAGATGTCAACTGAAAAAAAAATTTTTAGAAATTTTGAATGAAGCCGTAGAAAGACCACATATTTTTATTACTTCTTTATTGGAAATTACGACTGTAAAACTCGAAATTTCGACTGTAATTTTGATCTCGAAATTACAACTTTAAAATCAAAATTTTCACTGTAAACTCGATTTTAATCTCGAAATATCGACTTTTTACTCGAAATTTTGACTTTTAACTCGAACAATATTCAATCTTTAGTTTTTAATTTGGGCTTTAAACTTTAAATTACGACTTTGAACTCTAAATTACGACTTTAAACTTCAAATTGCGACTTCAAACTCGAAATTTTGACTTTCAACTCGAAATTACGACTTTTAAATCGTGATTCCCGAAAAACAAATTTTACGTGCGCTTACTTATGATAGACTTTTTGATTATTCTTACTGGAATATCGCAGTTGTTTCTAAACACCGGAAAAATGAAAACCTCAACATTCATTTGACCAAAGTATCAGTTTTGCATCAGCGTTTCATCCACAGATGATCCCACTCGATTGTTAGAGATGAACGAACTCAGATGCATAGTATAATTCAGCTGCACTAATGTACAATCTTGCTAGAGATGTGATCCATTTACTGATTTGCAATTATTGAAATTGTTCTTCTGATTACAGGAATGCAAATAATGCTGAAGTGCATGCCCCGTCCACCAAAATCCTTCGTAGTCGACCACCCCTTCATAATTTTGTTGGTTGAAGTCGATCGATTAAACGGAACAGCTAATGTTTTGTTCAAAGGTCGCGTTTTTGAACCAAAGTACTAAAAGTATTTGTACAGAATAAAAATATTATTCTTTCTAGCAGTTTTTTTTTCATCCATTATTCAATCAATTTATTTTATTAACTAGATATAAACAAGAAGTGTAAAGGGTAAAATTTAAATTGATACTATAGACTCAAGTGGTATGGATACATTCTTATGGGGTACACTGAAAAATAGAGTTTATGGTCAGAGGGAATATCAAAATATTGAGGACCTTCAACACAGCATTGTTAGAGAGTTCGGAAGATTGAGAAAGAGGGAAATTAATCGTGCATTGAATAATATTCGAAGAAGGGCACAGTTGTGTTATCATGAACAAGGCCAGCATTTCGAGAATTTGCTGTGATTTACT
>WOGO01006687.1:0-11614 GCA_015342085.1 Leptinotarsa defecta | reverse complement strand
TCAATGATATTTCATAATTGAAAATCGGAATTCTTTCAGAGTATTTCATTCCTCTTCCTAAGTTGGAGCGAACAACAAAATGTCACTCCATCTAGTGGACCAACTGCATATCCGAAATTTGCCCGATTCCTCTGAATAAGGGAGAAAAACTTTCTTATTAGTCAGTGGGCTATGCTTGAAGACTGACAATAAACGAATGTAAAGAAATTAACTTTAAACGTTCAAGCCTCGACTATATCTACACAGCAGATTGAATATACTGACACCTATCAGAAAACAACTACTCCCTTGGCTAATAACACGAAAGGATATGAAGTTGGTTAGTACTTCGTCCATCCACTAGATGCAATTTTGTTGTTAACTCCAGCTTAGGAAGAGGAATGAAATACTCTGAAAGAATTCCGATTTTCAATTATGGAATATCACTGACTTTAGGTCGATGATGGCCACTATCTTGCACTGATGAGTGGCTAAAGAGTCCAAAACCGGTCTACAATTGTGCCTGTTCCAAAATTGAAGGTCGACTCTTTTAGTTGTATTGCCAATTGCATATGCAGGAAATTTTCTGTGATTAGCCAGGGGAGTAGTTGTTTTCTGATAGGCGTGAGCCCATTCAACCTACTGTGTAGGTATATGCGAGACTGGCTTGAACGTTTAAAGTTCATTTCTTTAGATTAGTCAATAATTAATTCAGAGATTTTTCCGGTCCTTACGGGTGTAGACTAAACAAGAGCAGTTTTCCAATAAAAAAAAAGAAGTCATTTTTTGTAGGAAAGACGAAAGAGCCTGCAAAACTGGTGTGTTTTAAGTGCGGTTACAGGAACGTACTCAATCAGTACCTACCACAAGGTTTACAGTTTTGTGTATAGCGAAACACGTGTTTTCGTGAAACACTTTATAATGAAAATCATACAATAAACGGTATTATTGAGTTTTAATATGGATTTTCATCAAGTATCGGCCAGTTCAATCCAACCACAAGGTTTTAATTAGGCACTGTCGCAAAAAAAATCTGTCATTGTGTACAAGGATGGTAAACTTGCATTTTTCTTGTAACGCAAAATTTTCAGCAAGTAAATTTGTTCTTTTTTTACCGCGGCTGTCTGTACTGAAGCACACTCTCGTGTTAGTAGTGAAATTATGGTAAACTTGTGATTAAACAGTTTTAACCAACAACTGAGAAACAATTTCAGCCATTATGACTGGTTTATTTCTAATTCTCTGTATATATAGTTCTTTATATTTGTTCATTATCAATCTGTATCAGTTGCAAGCATTTATAAACATAATATGATTATTGTCTGCTGTTGCTATCGGTGGATAAGATTTTTAGACAACTTTTGTTGAATGAATGTATTTCGTTAAAAGTTTGCCAGTATGTGGAAGGCTGAAACTGAGTCTAAAATGACAATACTCATTAGTAGATATAGACAACATCCTACTACTTCATACGCAGTAGAGACTGAGTATTTGAGCTGTCTTTTTGACGTGAGTTCGAATGCCAAATTTTCATGTTTTTTACCTGAAGTATGAATAAGGCCGGGGGTTTGAAAAGTCCCACATTTGAAAATTTGCGTCCAAATACGCAAAGATAGGCTTTCACAGCCGGGGTCACGATAACGGGAACAAAATCCGCATGGTGAACCGTGGTCGAATGAACCTGAAAGAATGAACCTGAAATACCAAAGTTCCGTCTGCTTCTGCGGTAAACATCATCAGTGGTGTGCAGTGGACAAAGGTTATATTTTGAAGTCTCAGCTGAGACTTCCATACATAACCTAATGTCTGCCGAAGAATTTCAAGGTCTATTCTACCACGGGCTATCAGCCCTAATTTGTTTCTATTCGACTGTGTTCAAGTGATTATGAACGGAAAATAAGTTTAAACACATACACTTAAAATAAATACTTCTACGTGGTCAGCTGTCACTGGCGCTGCCATCTTAACGGTACGAATACTTGAATTTATAACTTTTAGTAATTCAAAATGGTTTTTTGTTCAATTATTGTTTTGTAGATAAGTAAAGTAGTAAAACGTTACAAGGTATAATTTTTTAATTTGTTTTGCAATTTATCTCCTCATTGGATTATTTTCAAATTAATCATTAGAAGTTTTCTGAGAATAGGTTACGTCGGTGATAACGCCTACGAAAACTGTCTCTGCCTTATTACCTTATTTTAAAAGGGCATATTCTGATGATTTAATTTCATAACATTAGGAAAAGTATGTAAAACGAAGTCAATCAACGAAAAACGCACCTGCAGATCGTCATAATAATATACGATGACGGATACTAAGAAGCAAGAAACCACTTGCAGTTGGACAGCGTTGAGAAACGTTTGGGAAGTTTTTTCTGCCAGAATAAGGAAATTGATTTTGGTGCACTTTTGGAGAAGAACGTACATATTTCTGACAAAATGTATTTAGCTGACAAAAATGTGATAAAGATGAAATGAGTAACATCATATATTTGATATATTCAAGAACTTCGAAGAGCAATAAGGTTCAAAGTACTTTTTTTCGATGATTTCTTTAGAAGATATGTGTTCTTGATTTCTTTATGATTAAAAATATATCCGTTGAATATTTTCATAAAAAATTATATTTTCGGGTTTAATTATACAGTGATATTTCAATATATTTTTTACTGATTTTTTAAGGAATTGGTTCAAAACAAAATTTCATCAATGAATAAAACATTCGTATAAGACATAAGTCCATTTGTTTTTATAATTAATGAAACCAAACATTCACCTTTAAGTGGAGTAGGCCCTGCCACCTGCACCTTTTTATATAAGTCGTTATATTACCGAAATGAGTGTTTTTTGGAAACAGGAGATATGGACAAGTCACACGGCTCTCTAGTAGTAGAAAAAATGCAGAAACGGTTTTTTATAATTGGTAAAATAGGCAAAAAAATTTCAATATTTTGTTCTCTTAGACGTGTCTTCCTTCTTAGTCGCGCCCTTCACACTATGACATGGTTAAATGAATCTAATCAAATCCGAAGCATTTGTTTCTTCATTATATTTTTGTTCGAAAAATTCAAATGTGAGTAACTTACAAAAATAGCGGTTTCTCACGAGACTGGAAAAATTAGCCGCTCTTATTATGGAAACAAAAATTATTACTCAAAATCAAAATAATTGTCGGCAGACGGCTTCTGCATGGAATCTGTCCCGACTATTTATTTTTTGCGCCTCCCCTGTAAGATAACTGCCAGTGTTTGACTTATTCCATACACGCAATACGCAATATTCCTATAAATTAAGTAGCAGCAGCGGAGATGAACAGAAGCTTTCAAAATAATTACCGAAAGAAGATCTGCCCTTATAAATAATAAATATTCGAGTTGTTAGTCACTTGGCGACGAACACCCCTCTTTTGATGGGCCTGTTACCGAACTTATTGTATGAGAGTTGATCTCAACGATCGTACGTCGCACGATCTCTTCTCATCCCCCTTTCAAAAACACACATTGTTCTGCTCTTTACCGAGGGTGCTAATTCAATTGATCAGAAAGCGGAGTAGAGTTGGAAACTTTCGGCAATCTATAAAAGTATAATAAACTTTAAATTTTTGGAAGTTTTAAAATGGCGAGAGTAAGTGGTAAGGAATTAGGACAGACAGCTGTGGGCGTTTTGCAGCTTGTTCAGTTTATTGGATGAGATTCTTATACTTGGAGGAAAAAGTTTATCCCAATATTGTAATCAATTCTTGAAGACGATAATCGATAATATTCAACACTGAAAAGGCATGACATAGACATTAGTTAGGTTAGAATCAATCAAGCGTGTTTATTCAAAGTATGTGAAAAAATGTAACAGGCTTGAACAGTGGTTGATCATGTGTCTTTTGATAATATGAACACGAATCTACAAAATCGTTGACAGATCATGGTCCTCATCAATACCACACAATTTGGTTAGGACTTGTCTCATCTTCCTTTGGACGATCGATGTTAAGGACCAGGTTTTTATAAAAATTCGCGGCCGCAATTATTGGTTCATTTTGTGTTTCCCATCCGTTGTAAAAAACTTTTTGACACATCAACAATGACCAAAAGCGGTGAATTGGCATAGTGGTAATGTGCCGACTAACGGCTGGAACGTGGTGACTTCGATCCTAACCTCGACCAGGTGGCTCGGAGAGTTATTAACATTGCCTGCTCAGGACACGAGGCTAATGACCAATGTAGTCGATGCCGATGACACCAAGAAAAAAAACAATGAGCAAAACTCTTCTATCATTTTGATCGTGAATAACTTTTTTATTTTCAGCCCGATTTTGATATTTTTTCAATTAATGAAAGAGAATTCATTCCAGAATGATTCACATCAAATAGATCCCCTGATAAGCTCCGATTCATACACATTATAAGAAGTAAAACAAAGTTATTTTTCTATCATCTAGGTTTAAGACACCCTGTTGTGAAATGCAGCTTTTGAATAACACTCAATACTATTCTGTATGTGAGCTTGGTTCATTGTCTATAAAGTGCTTAAATATTACTGGAGTTTTTTCAACACCAAAAAGTAATTTTAACACATCGACACGTGTTTCAATCACCAAGTGATCATCTTCAAGAGGAAGATCAAACTAATCCTATGTGTCGAGGTGTTAAAATAACGGTTTGGTGTTGGGAAAAAACTCCAGTAATATTCATTCCTACACCAAAGGTTCCATATAGTGCATCACAAGTATAAAGTGCTTTTTTATTAATTTTGATATCACGATTCATTTCAAATTTATCAAATAATGCATGAAACATTGCCTTTCCTCTAAGTATTCACCATGTGCAACGATCAAGCTTATTCCCCGGATGCAAATCCTATTGAGTATATCTGAGACTAAAGTGGATATGTTAGAAAGAGGAGTGCAATAATGGCTCGAAGCGAGGTTCCACCAAAATATTATATAGTTCTTCTGATGATGGAAGTTGAAGGAATTAAGCAGTTTTGGTGAGCATCTTTGGATATGGTACTCAGCGATCACAGCTTCTTTTTAAACTCGACCAACATAGAGTTCTGAAATTCCAGCTTCAGAAATTACACCCCAGACTGGAACATTGTCAGCAAATTTCATATTTGCTTTAAATTTTACTTCATTTAGACTATTTTTTGAATCTAGGAGGTGACATCGAAAAATATTTTTCATCATCTAATATAATTACGTGGTTTCTCACAATTCGCCTACGTCTTAGAGCTCTCTAATATCAAGTTTTTCTTAGTTTTAGGCAACTTGATAGAAAGCATGCATTCTTCTCATTTTCTCAATGCCCTACAAATGGTTGCCTGACTTACTCTTTGAACTCTGAATAAAATCACAAGTTCAGTTTTGCGTAACCGTCCTACTGAGGTGCAGATATTCTTGTGAATATCAAGTTTGAACGACATTTTGAACTCAATTATTGAAACATTTTGCTGTTTCGAACTACGTTCAAGTTATTGGATCAATATCTCACCGAGTTTGGTTCATTTGAAAAGCCGAGAAAAAAATACGGAGATAGAATGGACCAAGAATCTAAATAAAATTTGATAAATGAGGTATGTATGAGGTATACTCGGAATTTCAGAACTCGGAATATTGTTAGTCAGGTAAAAACGCACCTTTGCCCTAATTTCACCATCTTTGTATCTCTCATAGTTTCCGAGATCCCCATGGTGAGGATCGAATTTGAAACACCCTGTATAGAGTTTTGTGATCACATTTAAAATTTTTAAAAAGAATAAAGCAAACATTTTTCATTGAACAAATTGATTTATTATTTTTCAAAACGTTCGCCAACAAGCCTGATACACTTTTGTATGCGGTCTCTGAAAGTTTTTTTTTAGTCTGGCGTTGATATCTCAAAAATATGGTTTATAAGGCTTCAGCAGCTTTTGAAGGGTTGCTTCTTCAAAGATAGAACGAAGCGATTTTTGACATCTTTGGTGGTCCACAAAGTATTATTCTAATGTGATCCAAAGCCTTACATTCGAGCTTTCTCTGTCTCTTAATAGACAGGGTTCAGTGAGTAGCTCTGTTATTGTTCTGAGCTGATACTTGCTTCATTGGAGCAATTCTTCAATTCTATTCTCGGAGAGTCCCTCCATGAAGGTTTTTCCATGTGTGTTTTATGGTATACTTATTCGGTACACTCTATATGTTTCTCAAACCCACTTTCCGATCTGGTTTCCTACGAAAGAGTCTGGTACCGCCACAGTTGGTTCAGAGCCTATAGATGGACTTGTTAATCCGTGTCTGGCACACTCATCAGCTGTTTTTTCATTGTTGAGAAAATATCGTGAAATAAAAATAATTCTTGCACCCTTACTTTTTTAAGGTTGCTTTGTTAATTTGCTGAAGTTAATATTTTTTTTAATTTGCAACGAAACTCAAATGTTCAATCAACTTATTAGATACTGAACATTATTACAATTTTTGTGTCATATATTGTGTAAGAATATTTTGATTCATATGGAAATACCATAATCCGTGTATTTGATTACTTTATTAACTTTTTCAAAAGATCCTTAACGAAAGGATGTAGTTGTATTTCCCTTGAAAAGACTAATATTAGAAAAGGAGAATTTTTCCCCCGTTATAAATGAAATCGTACATTTCTGTAAATTATTATTTTTGCAATTGGGAACATATTGACAAATTGAGTATTGCATTTCTGGTGATTGGAAAAAGTGTTCAATTTGGAAATCATTTTTTTCAAATCGGAAATTCTGATAACTTAATATAAATTAAGTACAGTAATCCTCGTAAAAGTCTTGATAAAACTCAAATGCGTCAATAAACTAATAGCATCAAATTAAAGCATTTTTCCTATTATACTTTGTTTTGTATTATGCACTAGGTAGCAATGTTACAATCTGAATACTTTAATCTCTCATCAATATTTTTTTAATTGTGAACAAAAATGATATTGATCAGTTGTCGAAAGATCACAACTCTCATGTAGTATGTATTACCGTTGAAAACATTAACAGATCTCAGGAAATAATTATACATGAATTTCCCCCAGTAAGCAATCTAATACTACTATACATATTTCTGTTAATTATTATTTTTTGCATTATGTTACAAACTGATTAAATGTCATATCTTCCTCAATGATCGTGCATGAGCAAAAGACAATTGTCGTCGTTCAAATTTTTCAACAGGTGGTTCTGGTAGTATCTTGATATGAAGTTGACATAACCACCACAGTAAAAGTCTAGATACAACTCAAATGTGGAATTTTTCATCAACTCACTCGATATCAATAGAATGAATTTTAGGAAAAGGTAAATTGTTGGTTTGTTATATTATTCAGTGTCTCACTTTTGCATAAGATAAATTGGCCGCACGTTACATTGTCTGCATGAATTATACCAGTGTTCCAGGTACATTTTCCCAGTAAACTTTTTGTTACTTATTGGCCCGTTTCCTATTTTGGTACCCAAGCTATGTCTTTTATCTCAACAATTGGGTCAGGGCTCATATATAGAATTGATGATCCGTGCATTAAATAGTTTTGTAAACTGTTCAGTGAAAATCTCACAATGAAGTGTTCATTAAAATATTAGCATATTGTTAAGAAACACTGTATGTCTTCTCAGGCGTGTCCTCTCAGTTGACTCCAGCAATGCAATTGTGATTAACCTAACCTAACCTAACCTATCACCACTGTTGAGACTTTGTAGGGTCGAAACAGTGGTGTCTGGTGTCGGATAACGAATGTTTTGTTTTCAGATTCTGGTTCAATCTAGTTGCCTTCAACTCAAGGCTTCAGTGAAACATGAAGGACGAATCTCGTTTGGCGGTCGTTGTCGAAGCTAAGCTTGACAACGAACCGCCTTAGGGAGCCCCGTTTATCTTCAATATTCGTGTATTTAGTCTTCTGTCGAAGTCATAGATGGCGTCTTTGTTAGAAGAGATTTCTTTGCCTTTACATTATCAGGCTTGTCCTGTAAAGACAGTTGAGTCCAGCAATGCATTCGTGGTTTAGCCACTGATGAGTACTTGGCGACTCGAAACATCACTGGCTTATCTTGAATCAAGAATGTTTCGTTTCTGAACTCTGGTTTATTGAAAAATTCCTCCTTTTTTATTGAAACAATTCACAACAAACCTTTTTACAAATTAAGTTCAGGATCTAAGTGAATCAGTAGAACAGCTTCAACCTTGGTCAAATATAACAGAAACCAAAAATGAATCAGAAGGCATTACATATCGTTTTATTGAGACAATTTAGAAATTTTTTTATTTGTAAGAATCGAAACTAAAAATTGTTTTAGATATTCTGAAAATCAGGAGACTCAATAAAAAAAAAACTTCAATGATATACAATGGGAAACAAAAAAATAACGTCTGGGATCCGAACCCACATCATAATGGCAACCCGGAACGATGTACGAAATCAAATCAAAAGTATTCATTTCACAAATAATATGTACATTTCATCAGTTCGGACTTTCATTGTCTAATATAATATAAATTTATTTGAAATCCCTGAAAGAATCTGTTTAAAAAAGATTAACCAAAAAATAACAATTGTATTAAACAAAAAACTGAAATTACAAAGAAATAACATACAAACAACAACAAAAAAATTGAAATATCAATACAAGCTGAAAATTGAAAATATTATTAACAAGAAATGAAAATCAAAAATTAAAAGATTCCAAACCAAGTTACGTCACGACTTTTCGTTTGTTAGTATCCACAATCGTCTTTGGGTGATTTATTCCTCCGAGATCTGATTATTTATAGGTCATTCGAGTGCTTTCACCTATCCCCTCTTTTCTCCCTCCGCTTGATTGGTTTTAGTGGGAGATGACCGTTTGGCGGGAGTTGGTCGTTTTCCGCTTGATTAGAGGTTTCCATATGTTACGTATCTCTACGTTAGCTTGGCTTAATGCGTAGAGATACTCGAATGACCTATATAGTCAGATCTCGGAAGAATAAGTCCAGTTATCACCCGAAGACGATTGTGGATACTAACAAACGAAACGTCGTGACGTAACTTTGGAATCTTTTAATTTTTGATTTTCATTCCTTGTTAATTATATTTTTAATTTCCAGCTTGTATTGATATTTTCATTATTTTATTTTTTGGTTGTTGTTTGTATGTTTGTATTTCTTTGTAATTTCAGTTTTTTTGTTTAATAGAATTGTTATTTTTTCAGTTAATCTTCTTTAATTTTTTACAGATTCTTTCAGGGATTTCAAATCAATTTATATTATATTAGATAATGGAAGTCCGAACAGATGAAATACATCACGAAACATTGTCAACCACCTTCAAACAAACGAATAATATGTACATTTCATCTACGTTTCAAATGTCATGATACTCCGAGGGATTGGAAGGGAAACCCTAAAGTAAGATGTGCCCTCACGACCCCACCGAATAGAGGGGACAGTGGAGAGCGTCTCTCTCGTTGTCAATGAGAACACCACATTTGATCTGCAGACTTACTAATAGCTGTGCTTCTTTCTGACACCTCCCGCCTTAGCTTATATGTCAAATATGGGATTGGTATTCAGGTCCATCAAAGAGCACACTCGCTCACGTTCGGATTTAATACAGAAATTCTTGGAGAAGGCGCATCCTAAAACACCGGGTTAGAACGGAACGATGTACGTGAATACACCGCTCGAGCCACCGTCCAATGTGTATTTGAAAATTTATCGGATTTGAAAACAAGTCCTACATTTATCATTCACACCATCTAATCTGAATCATCATAATAGAAACTTCACCAGCATTACGAGAGCTCCCGATAATCAAGAAATCCACCAATAATCTAATAACTTTTTTCGAGATCAATTGCCCTAACACCAAACTGATATTTTTGCACTCGACGCACGTTTCGCTAACAAAGTTAGCATTCTCAGGAGAAGAAAATTGATACCTAGTCTAGTCTGGTTAGTCCTTATATACTAAAATTTGTTACCTGAGGTTGTATACCTGAAGTCCAATATGGAATTTCTCGGTAATCAACTACCTGCAAGTTCTTAGTAATTATTCTCTTCCTAACAGAAGATTAAAAAGCTAAATGGGATGGGCCCCGTATTGCCATTCATGCTGTTTTTACATTTTGCTATTTCTAGACTCCCACATGCATCGAGTAGCCTGGTGTCATGCACATGCTTAATCAGTTTCAGATTGTCGCCCTATCAAAAATCATCGAAGAACAAAATATCCTTACAATAGTCCAAAGTATAGTCTCTTGATTTTTGCCGCATGTTCAATAAACACCCTTTATAATTTTCAAACTCATTGTTTCTATAGATTTTAAATGTGAATCGACTATTTCACCCCATACTTTCATCTCGTGAGATAAATGTGGTTGAACCAGTGAACCATATAATATTTCAAGATATTTCGTATCGAATAATAATAATAATGATCGAATAATAATAAGTTTGAATCTGCTAGAAATGCTCAATTTTTTGCTCAAATATTCGGAGCGATAGTTCCATTTAAGATGATTGTCAAATATTATTCCCAAATATATCTTGTGATTGACTGAAGTTATTTGAATATGTTCATTTTTGAATAATAGCGTGTTATAGGTAAGGATCGTGTCACTGTACCATTCATGATACATATTTTGCTACATAAACTCTTTTGAACTTCACGCCAACCTGATAAACCACTCCAACATCGTTGCCGCGTTGTACACAAATTACCATCACAATATCACAACTTCTCATTGTGTTTTCATAATTTGTTACACATATTCGTTAATTAATTCCATGAAGCGAAGTGCTGCTTCCGAGTTATCGAGTGTGAAAATCTAAACAGCTCTAACGTATTTCTCTAGTTGCTCGATTTTTATCATTTCAATCCGTTACTCTGGCACTAAAAATTATACGGTTCGTTGGCGTAATGAAATCTATTTTAACACTCATAAATCGGAATAATCTAGCACCGTATGTGGACGAGGATACAGGTGGTAAAGGATAGGATCTGTACTACAAACGGAAGTTTACTTGATAATTCGTTTAAAGAGTAATTAAACCTTTGCTACGTTGAAGAAATTCTTAGTATTTTTCAAAAATACACAATCGATGGTTAGAAAGACCATACGAGCCTGTACTTGTTGCATACTTGTAACTTTATAGTCCACAACACTTCTAACATACAAGTGGTCAAATCTACGAAGCGATTTGTCACATATCAGAGAAAGCATTAGGATAGAAAAGGATGAAACCTACCATGCGACTTTGTGCGCCTAATTGGGTTTCAAAGTGTCCTGATAGTACAGATCACGCCGCAAGTAGCAATGAGGGTTTATGCTTCTTTATTCGATGAACCATTATTAGTTTACTATGATAATATGGTATTTACGTAATTGAATTTAAATGAGTTTGTTCTTCAGCAGTCTGTATTACACTTCATTATGGGTTCATTAAGAAAAGGTAGAAATACTTATTTTGAAAAAGTAATTCATTCGGGTTGAAGATTGAATTTCAAAATAAAAATTTCTTGGAAAATATTATATTCATTGGGATGAATGAATCCAAACGAAGAAATTATTGAAGTTATGATCAAAAAATTACAAAGGTTCAATTCCAGACAGATCGGAATCACTTTTGGAGTTATTACTATTTTCACTGGTACGTTGGTACT
>WOGO01006685.1:0-11616 GCA_015342085.1 Leptinotarsa defecta | reverse complement strand
GAACAGTTTCAAAAACAAAATAGACATTTGCTTATTTGCTTAATCGCCTCTATGCATATTATTTTTCTTTTCTTTTTGCATGCATTGTATTAACTTGTTGATGTCCTTCGTTTTTAGGCTTACATAGGACTTTGTCCTCAGCCTTTATTTATATGTAATATTAATAATAAAAAGATAGTCAATTTATCCTACGCGCATACGATGCCATTACTATTCCTGCAGATGAAACGGTCTTTGCCTCCTTTGGAGCCCCCTTTTGAGTCCATTGTTTTGAATGTTTTTCAGTCTCGAATGTAAAATGATGAGCTGATACTCAATATTTTACTGTTGTAAACAAAGGAGCAGACTAACCCCGAGTATAATCCAGTTAAAATAAAAGTATCAGAGTATTGTACCCCATAACGGTAATCAATTTTCTTCATTTCCACAAATTCACCGAAAACGTTTGCTAATGATGGCTGCCAAGTAAATACCAAACAACGCAACGTTTTTAAACTTGAAACAACAAGCACCGCCATCTCTAGCTCAGGCTGGGTACTTCTGGGACCATCTTCGTATCTTCGTTGTCGTAAATTGTATCCATACAAAAATCCCATAGAGTCAATTCTGGTGTGTAAGGAGGACACTTCATTAGACTCCCCCGTTCAATCCAGCGATGTCCATTTTCTCTCTTATGTATGCATAGTGAGTTTTCATGATTTTAGTGAGAGCTTGATCCATAGAATTTCGGAATGAGGTTAGGAAGACAAAACAATTCAATTCTCAGGAATAAAAAATAGCCTAGAGATATATCAACAACTATACACAAAGCGTTTCAACTGACAAAGTCAGTGAAAATGCTTTGTGCAATGTTTGAATTTTTAAGTGTAATAATTTCCATTTCTTCCAGATATTTCAGTTCCAAAACTTTATTTTCTATGTGTGAAGTTTCGAAGTCTTCGTTAAAGATATGATTTTCTTCTAAAAGATGATTTGAATAGGTTGAACTCGTTTTCTGATTCACAGAGCTCATATGATGTTTCTGGATTCGATTCCTAAATGTTCTGCAAGTTTGACCAATATATACCTTAGGACACGTTCCACACTTTAATTTGTATACTCCTGATTTCTCGAATTTCCCAACGTATTACTTGTTCTATATGCAGTTTTAATACCTCGTGTCCTCAAAAATGGAGCCCCTTCTTCTTTGTCCAAAATACATTGAAGCTCTATAATTTCAATTTTGATTATCTAACTTTTAAATAGGAAAGACGTCTCAAATCGCTTTGATGAAGACTTTTTTGAAAGCTTTAAACCCATTGTTTACTGCAATTTGCTTGATGATAATAAGTTCTTCATTAAACTGTCGTTATGAATTTCGCAAATAAAGTTTGTGGAGATCGATCCATAAGGTGTTGTTAATGAAATTGAAATACACACATTATTATTTGAAAGATCTCATTTTCTGATATGAGCTTCACAATAAACTACCATCATCATTTATTACGTACTGTAATCAAGTGATAGCAATCAAGATACGTTGCAAATCACAGTTTTCTGTATTTTCGAGAGTTACTACATAAATGCGTTATATTTCTTTCAGCTTTCTTGGTCACTCATCAAAAATTCTCCTTCCAAGAGTCCTTCATTTTCTAATTGTTCAAGGAAAAATATTCCTGAAATTATTATTTCACTCGGCTTCTCCAGTCTAGAAGTGTAATATAATTGTCCTACTTTTTTCTTCCACAGCAACTCATACGAACCTTGTACTAGATTTTCTCACTGGAACGCAGACATTGGAAGTTGGGAGTTTACATCTGGGAGTTGGTGATTCCCATTTCAACACGGCACACTTAGATACCACGTCGATATTTCCAAGAGTGAGTCAAATGAAAATGGCTGGAATTATCTGGTTATTTACGTTTACGAATGATACATTTATTTGTTTTATTTCCAAATTTAACATTCTCAGAACGAGGATTGCAATTTCTTCAAATTTTTAAATGGAAAGTAGGGGATTGTGATACATCTCCATCATCATTAGTCTTTCGAACTCCAAAAACATACTAATATTCAGTTGAAAAAGTCACAGGGATATTGTAAAACAAAAATTCAATATTAGTATAGGCTCTAACGGATTTGAAATTGTGAAGGAAGCAAAAAATCAAGCCGATTTAAGGAAATCAAAAATTCTTTCCTAGAAATGAAAGAATTACTCAATGTGACAGTCTCTTTTTGGGAAAGAACGTTTTTGGCTTTCTACTACTCCATCTTGATATAAAAATAGAGAGAAGAAGAGGATTCCTAGCGAAGAGCAACCCCAAGGCACCGTCTATCTGAAGGAGAAAATTAGCACCGTCTTCAAACCATTGATACCCGCCTAGTCGAGCACAAGCGGAGTTATCGATTTGGACTGACCGATAAGTCTGCAGTCACTCAACATGCATTGTCCGAAGGGAAGGGATCCTTTAGGAAAATACTAAGAGGCTAGCAACGTCGAACTAATATCCAACAAGAATGTATTCCGAAGTCATAGAAATACACAAGCACGAAGAGAACTCCAACAAAAAGGAAGAGAGAACATATCAACCAAAGATCTAGCACACGACACTAAAAGGCGCCAAAATGAAGCCATGTCACTTACAAAAAGTGTGCAAAAAATCAGCACTATGAATGACATGGAATAAATGAAAGCTTCAGTTTCAGTTGATACGTCAAGAAGAGTACTTCGCCACGCCACTGAAGATGACTGCCGCAGTTGCACTTGAAACGTTTGTGGATTGTAACCAGGACATCAGAATACTTAGCTGAACGGGAGTCTTTGTGTAGAGACTCTTCAGAGAACGTGCAGATTCAAAAAATAATTTAAACTTTCTATTATTCACGTACTTGAAAGAAGTGAATCGTGTATTTTAGAAAAATATGAACATACAATCGACCTTGTTGAAATTCAAAATCTAAACATTGGCTAAATCATAATTTCAACATCTTTTTTATTTTATTTGCCAACAATCAATTAATTCTGCTCCCATGAAGTTCCACAATTTCCGCCAGTTCAATTTCAGTTAACAGCTGTAAGCTCACATCTAATAAAAATGTTTGTAGAAGGAAATGACTGATGATGTAATCACATTATCTATCAAGATTAGGATAATAATCGTCAGCACAAGTCACGAACACTTCCAATTCGGTGTCCTTCGTTACTTATTCACACCTACGCACTTCCGATAAGTACGCGTTGCCACGCATTGAAGTGAAAAATAGGGCCATTAGGCAATAATTCATAACTCCGTCAATACCAACGCCGCTCAAAGGATGATTGAGTGGGGCGTCTCCTTATAGACGAGGCGAAGTCGAGATAAATATATATAATGCAATTTTCTGTTGAGTTACTTGCGATCCGTCCTGGCCCGCACGGGTGATACTGATACTGAATATACTGCAGAATGTCTTTATAAACAATGTTAACCCGTGGATCAGGCTACTCAGATGGCGGATAGGGGAACAGCCAGGGGACTGGAGGCCCTGTCCGGGAAGCCAATGTGGCCTTACGGACTGGGTCGCTGGACTCCTGGTCAGTGGCAGAAATAAGTAGGGCGAGGGGAACTTAAACCCCCCAAAAGCCTCTGCAAAATATGCCACCGTGGACCAGCCTACCCAAGCTGAGGTGTAAGGAATCGTGTCGACAGCTGAATGGCCGCAAAGTGATATGCGGATACTCGAAGAAGGTTGAAGAAGCTGCGCAACGACTTTAATGACGCTGCACCTTCCAAACTCTCTGCGAAGACCACCGTGAGACACCTCAAGGTTGCCAAAGAATGTGTGTGTTCGGTGAGACTTGGCCTACACCTAGTGACCTGTCCACCTTCCTGGAAAGGACAGGATAAACGATGACCTAGGAGGACAATTCCTAGGGAAGATGTGGTCTGAGTGGTATGGGTTTACACCCACCCTCCCTACTCCACAGATACAGAAACAACCTTAACAGTTAACCGCCGCAACCGCTATGTTCCTGCATTTCACTCTGTAATATCTTTGGAAATATTAATTAAAATTATATGCTGTGAGGGGCCATATTGAAACATATGGACAGATAAGGTAAAAGATATATATTGAAGACAATTTTATAGACGGAATAACGTTTATTGTCGTGTCATAGTTCTTCAACATTTCTTTGAAGGAATGCAGGTTTGATAGCTGTTTAAGAGTGATAGGTAGTTTGTTGAATAATTTGATGGGCATAATTAGAGGGCCGTTTACTGCTTCCATCAATTTACGGTGGGAAGCCAATGTTTCGACAGTTTACTCAAAATATAATCGATGTGCTCTTGTTCCAAGAGAGTAGAGCATCAATGTTCAAACCTAAAAATTCTATAGATGAAGTTTGTTGTATTGACTTGCCATTTATTATGACCAGAACACTGCGATCATTCTCATTCAGTGAAAAGATGATTGTTAGTTTTTGAGCTGTTGGGAATGAGACCATTTTGAGAACCATATTTTTGCATACTCATATGTAAACGCGCCCCGTTCATCCTCACGGGGGCGCCCCAGTTGGAATATCCAAAAGTCCTTTCTTATTGCACATTCCTAACATAAAACAAAACTAAATATAAAATTTCAGCTACGGTTCCTATTTCAGCTCCCTAGGACTTACCAGTACGGATAAGCAGAGATGAATGTGTGAGTGTTAGGTGAGTGACTCCCGCGTTATGAATATTAATTATAATCAAAGGGTACTAGCCTTTCTAGACTGTCACAAACTTTTATCAAACACCCAATTTGGTTTTCAAAGTTCAAAAAGCAACAATGATGCAATCTTTCATTTTCTTGAGCATGCTTATACGAACCTCAACAACGGGGAAACTGTAGTAGCTGTGTTTTGTGACTTTTCAAAAGCCTTTTTTTGCGTAAATCATAGTCTCATCTTAAAGAAGCCCTGCTTCTATGGTTTCAAAGGTGCTTGTTATGACTGGTGTGCCTCATATTCAAGCGATAGAAAGCAAATAGTACAATCGAATGGACAACACTATCAACTATCACAAGGACCAGTTATAGGTCCAATTCTTTTCCTTCTGTATTTAAATGATCTGGCTTTCATTTCAATTAGAGAAAATTCCACAATTTTTGCAGATGACACTACCATTCTCTGGCATGAAAAAAATGTCCAGCAATTGGAATATACTATCACTAGTGACTTCAAAATAGTGAGAAATTGGTGTGATTCCAATTACTTATGTTTTAATATAAACAAATCAAACGTGCTTAACTTTAGCACCTTCTGTGAAGATATGAGCATGAACGAATAAACTTTAGAAAAAAAAATAATTCAAAATTCCTAGAGCTTCAACAAAAAAATTAGCAGCGGGATGTTATGCACTTAGAGTTGTCACTTAGAGTTGTTGCACTTAGAGTTGTCTCAGATGAAATGAGCACATATACAGCAAATATGGTTTACTACTCTATAACTGAGGCTCATTCGAAATATGGAATTGCCTTTCGGGGACTTTGTAGTCAACAATTACTACAATCAGTGTTTGTTCTACAAAACAGGGCAGTTAGATCCCTATACATAGCTTGAATTCGTGAACCCTGTAGACCATTATCTATCAGCAAGGGCAATTTAACCCTCACTTGTATTTTTATTCTAGAGTCTGTATGTTTGATACACAAAAACCTCAATACAGTTGTTACCCCAAAACCAAGCAGTCAAATGAAATATGTTACAAGGCAAATATCGGACAATAAAACACCTCCCCCTATTCTGAACTCTACTTTGACAAAGGACTCTCTGATTTATGAAAGCAAAAAAATATATAATCACGTACCCTTCGAAATCAGAAATGAGAAAATTTATTACAAATTCAGAAAAATAATGATAGGAGCACTACTCAAAAAAGCATTCTATAATCTCGAAGAATTTTACAGTGAAACTCTGCTAAGGTTTTATTTTGAATATGATTTTATTCTCAGTATGTATTATTTATATTTTATTTGCTTTTTTAGTTAATTTTTATGTGATTTTTTAATATAGCCACTTATTTTATCTATATTTGACATATGTTTATTTTTCAACTGATTAGTATAGGATTGTTCTAGTTTTTTAAATATTTTGTATAATGACAAAAGCATGCTTGCTAGTCAGTGGGCTATGTTCGAAAACTGGCAGTAAACAAATCTAAAGAAATGAACTTTAAACGTTCAAGCCAGTCTCGAATATACCTACACAGTAGGTTAAATGGACTGACGCCCATCAGTCGATGATGGTCACTATCTTGCACTGATGAGTGGCTAATGAGCCCGAAACCGGTCTGCAAGTGTGCCCGTTCCAAAATTGAGGGTCGACTCTTTCAAGTTGTATTGCCAATTACATATGCAGGAAATTTTCTGTGGAGATTCCTGCACTGACGCTTGTCAGATATACTCCAACGCCCTTCGTGATATTAGCCAGGGGAGTAGTTGTTTTCTGAAAGACGTCAGTCCATTTAACCTACTAGGTATATTCAAGACTGGTTTGAACGTTTAGATTCAAAAAAGCACTTTTCAACAATTTCTTTTCAACATGCTTTGTCAATAAGTACTTGATTTTTTGGACAATGAAGTATATTTCTCCATCTCTCTCTATTATTCATGATCTACTCGCTGTCATCTGAGTTTGAAATATAATTTTGTCAATCTTTATGTAATTTAATCTTCAAGCAAGTGTTTCGATGCATTATTTTTAATGAGAATGAATTTGAAATTAATTATTAATCAATTTAAAAATATTATATACTATGAAAATTGTGTACTGGCTTTTGACACATATCAAATATACGCGAGCTCAATGCACAGTTAAAGCACAGTTCAATTATAAAATATAATAATGAAATCAACTTACTGATGACTTGATAGTGTGTCGTAGTGTCATTTTGCTTCTTCTGCAGGAGGCTGCTTATTTTCACTTTCTAAATTTATTTTTAAAAATTATTTATTTACTAAAATACAGGTTATGTATACTGTAGTAGACACAATTGTCTACACTATAAGTATCCGAGCTGAGTTTGGCAAGAGAGATAGAGTAACGCCGAACCAGTGAGAAGAGAACCGCACAGTCGCTTGCGCATGGCTACCCGTCGCCATGACATGCGTCGCCACGCCAGCAATTCCTTTCAAGTGCGACTATAGATTTTTGACATCAAAAAGCTTTCAAAACAACGTAGATTCATGTACAATAAGACCAATAAAAATACTATTCCATTTCTTCTGCGAACAATTCTCTTTAATTGAACAAAACATCAATTTCCGACACGGCCCACATACATATTGACTGTATTTTTCATGATCTCCGATAACGTATAATGTTTATATGAGTGTGTATTCAGTGGAAAACGATCAATATATCCACGGTTGAGTAATTAATTAACCCTGAAATTGTTAGAGTTGACATGCAGAGTGTTCCTTTCCTAGTCCCTGAGGGTACACATCAAATATTAATTCTTTGAGCACTCAAGATTGATGCGGGGATCTGTTGACATTTGCTGCGTGAATGTTTGAGAACTCTACCGTGTGGGCTGACTGCTGGATGGAGTAGAATATCTCTCAGATATGGATACCATTCCTGTCGGTGATCAATGAACTCTGGTTGTGGTTTTCCTCCAATTATCTGAAACTGTTTGTGGCTCGTCGTTTGTTAGAATTCGTCATGACGTTTCGCCGGCAAAGGTGGTTGGCATCTTTAGAGGTCCATGCTATCGCTTTCAAGATCGGATAAACATTGCTATTGGCAGTGTCTCTCTGATATTCAGGCTTTCTCGGCCAACTTTTGAAACTGTTGCTTGTTTCATCAGAAGATGATCGCGAAAGGCTAAATATGTTGTCTGTTCTCGCTGAATGATTTTTGTGGATGAAATACGTACTTCATCAGTTAATTGCGAAAAACCATCTGAAAACATAGGTTAATTGACTGAATAATTGATATTTTCACTAGCGAATAAGTGGAAAAGTGCTGAACACCACAAAATATTTCATGGAACGTGTTTCAGAATAAGTCAATTTACTTTCGAATTTATTTGCATGCTAAATCCATTTCTTTTTATTTTCAAATCGGTGCTTTTGCCAGTATCGTCACATTCCACATTCAATTATTGGTCTACACTTGTTACATATTTATCGTTTTCTACTAGTCATCTTTCAATTACAATAAATTCACCGTCTACGTTTTCTTCAAGGTCTCTTCAACTATTGAATATTCAGAATGAATATGATGTCAACTGTTGAACGAAGTAATATGAAAGAATACTACTATTCATTGAGAAACAATTTCAGTGTTAGTGGAAAGGACCACAGACATTACCTTGTGGTACTCTACATTTGGAGATGGGTGTAATATTGTTCTCTCCAATGAACGTCTGTTTCCAAATACCATGTTAGTTTTTCAGAAAGAATAGTACCATAATTGAGAAAATTTAGTACTCTACTTTTGATAACGATTTATTGTTTTTCTCACGTGGATTGGGAAATATATCGCTCTCTTGTTGAGAATCGAGCCAGCTTCCAGAGACTTGACTTTGACTTCTGCGACCCTTGAGCTTCTGTGGTTTTCAAATTCATGATTTCAATTAACACTCTTATGAACTTGAAACTCATTGATGATTGCATGTATTAAATTCATTGTCAATTCATATATTCTCTGTTAGTGTCTCATCTAGTTTGTGAAGGTTTCAGTAAATCGGCGCCAAATATACAATACAATTACTGTTAGTCAAGGGATATTTCAGAGATTTTCATGTGGAGCAAATACATATCGCTTGTATATGAAAGATGAAGAATTTTTGAAAAGTATAGAAATAGAAATATATTTTATGGACATTTCCTTTATGACTCGTGATACAAAAATTAACTACACAAGGTCAGTATATCCTCCACTTCACCCTCAGTTCATTCTGAAACCAAAGGACCTGCAGACTAATAGAGCTGGAAGGACAATTTCTAACGCAACCGCAAACCTTCTAATTCATCATTCTGGTAACTCCTGCAAAGGAGAGCGGCGGCAAACGGGTCCACTTACCACCATACTGATGTGGTCTCAACTTCATCTTCCTCAGAAATCAAAAAACAAAACAGAAATCCCTTCATTACTAGTGCCATTAAGACACATATATTGTAACTTGAACAATTAAAAACTGCAGAGGTAGGTACAATGCTATTTTACATCAGTATTACTTTTGGTCTAAGATGAATTCTACATAATTAATTCAAAAGTCTGTGGATTACGATAAAGTCAGCGTCTGATTTTTTTCAAAGCTCTATCTAGCTATTAACCATTCAGAAAAGCAAGCTGCCAAAAATAAAGCAGAGTAACACAACAAAACAGTACTGCTCGTCAAGAAGATTCTTCCAGACAACTGTTGAAGGATGAAAGATAAAGATGGTACATTGGTGTATCCCATAACTTGTATTCGAAGAATCGTACATAACATTCCTCCAAGTCTTCATGTTACTAGTGTACATGGGTACATGTATCGAAAGAACTGGGAAGATCGTTAAAAATAAACAAACAAAATATTACAAAAATCCAATTCTACCTACAGGAATACGTTTTTGTCTCTTAAGAAAATATAATAATTGTGAAAATTCTACAGTGCTCTTTCGAAACTAATTCATCGATGCCTTTTTTGTGGATTGGTATGATGGTACTATTCTTGAAATATGTCGCTTTATGGTTGAAAATGTATATGATTGCTTGCTTTTGGAGTTCTTGCTCTGATTCTCATGATCTTCACAACTCTGTGATTTTTCGATTCATGATTTGGTTCGACAGGCTAACTTAGGTTCATCTACGACCTTCATTGATGAATTTTATATTATTTTTCAGTGTTTAGTTCATGTTTGAAGGCATTCGTGAAATGGCGCCAAAATTACGATACTATTACTGCTTCTTTGAGTATTTTCGGATTTTCCATGTGAGGAAAATGAATATCAACCATGCATAAAACAGAAAAAGAATTGATAATGATTTTGGGACATTTTCTTAAAGTGTAAAAAAGAATAGGACTTCGTAACTTTCCACTTGAATCACATGACACGAGAATGGCATTCAGAAGTTTCGAATTCCTCTGATGGTATCCTCAGTACACCTAGTATCGAAAATGCTTCAACTCGATTAAACCGCAAGGACACTTTTCTCCAGAACCGTGAAAAACTGAACTCACCTTTCTGACAGCACCAGCGAAGTAAAGCGGCAGCAAACGCGTCCAGTTGCCACCAGAGTGAAGCGGTCTCGACTCCACCACGCAAAGGAAACAAAAAAAACAACCTAGAAATCCACTTCACTACCGGTGCGATTGAGACACGGACATTTGCAGCACCGCGACCGCCCGCTGGATACTCTCGACTTGAACAAGTGAACACTGCGTCCTTTAGAGCAGGAGTAAGGAAATAGAGCGCCAGCGCCAACTTCAATCGATAGGATACCACGCGTCCCGCACTCTGGATCCCCAAATTACGCCGGGAGATTGTCCGGTTGTACGTGCTCCTTGATCTTCGAGGATGATGTTTTCGTGTAGCTGGTGGAGTAGGTTTCGTGTGTTCGGGGGTATCCCAGGGGTCTCTCCTAACCTCGCGCTAGGACTGTTAGTGATACTAGACACAGATTCATTTTCGCAATGCTGATAAAACAGTGAATAAGTCTAGGGGGAGTATCCGGAAACTGGTCGAAAAACCAGACTGAATTGTTTTAATTGGAACTTGGAAAAACGCCATTTCCATTCGATCAAAAATAAATTCAGTAAAGTTTCCTTAAAACCTAAATCGCGAGTGAGTTTGCTGGAAAAATGCTGGTCAGACTTTGATTCATTAGAAGTCCAAGAATTGATTTTCACCAGTATACTCACTCATTCAATAAATTAATTCTATATCGATAACAAATATGGATCTTACCGAATATACAAACCTTGGGTTGGCTTTTTTTCTGGTACATCTATTGGGACGGCAGGTTGCAACAAGTTATGCAATGGGTACTCCTCACCTATCTGTTTAATGAATGCTTTTTTTACCAAAACAAGCTTTGTTTTCTGCGAACACTTTGATATGTGTGAAAATTTTGACCTGAATAACGGTTGACGCGCATCGAAAAGCGAAATTTTCATGCGAGAAGGAAATCCGGGCGAAATTTCCCCGTACAACTAAAAAAGATGCAGTGTTACAACTGCGCGCAGTACGTCCCTCAGATGGAAGAGTAATTGAGGAAGATAGCGATAGACTAGTGAATATTGAGCATTTTTTTTAATCTTCCATTCTTCGCGCACGGTGTATCGGACTGGCCCAAAATTCTTTTCTGCGTAATTTAAATATTCGCGGCGGTGCATCGTCCCCCCTCCATGTACCTTTCCAGTACTTCTTCAGCTAACATCGCCATCAATTATCAGTCGATATGAAGTGTTTCTCAGAAGTGCTACCCCAACACGGTGCAGTAGACCGGGTGCGAGTAAAGTGACTTATTTTTATCATTTGTGAAAAGATTCTAAAATCGATATCGGTGAGTTTCCTTTTGTTTTTCACAAGAACTACTATAATACCTCTATTTTTGTAGTGAAATTGAATATTGATATTAAGTATGCTCACGAAAAAATTGAAATATCTTTGAAAAAACGTTGA
>WOGO01006684.1:0-11616 GCA_015342085.1 Leptinotarsa defecta | reverse complement strand
CTCCAACAGCAAGGGCACTTCCTGCGGCTGGCGCCAAGAGCTTCGCCTTGAATGAAGGCAAGGAACCGGCTGCATCTGCAGGAAAGCTCCCTCACTTGTGCACCTCCACGGAGGGAACACCAAGAAGGTTGAAGAAGCCGCGCAACAACAGTAATGCCTTCCAAAACCTTCGCGGAGACCACCGTGAGACACCTCAAGGTTGACAAAGGGTTGTGTTCGGCGAACCTTGGCCTACACCTGCCAATGTAAAGGAGATGTCTCTAGTGACCTGTCCATCTTCCTGGAAAGAACAGAATGGACGGTGACCGAGGAGGACAACTCCTTGGGAGGGAGCACAATGGGTCACATGTGGCTTAAGTGCTGTGGTTCTACACTCACCCTCCCTACTCTACAGATACAGATGTACTTCGGTGTTATGTGGCCCGTACGTGTGTTGCAAACATGCCAAGATGTTCTGTGTTCCTCAGATTCACTGCCAATGGGGTTCCTCAATGAGACAAATTGCTCCACTCATTCAACGTCGAGATGTTCATAAAAATATGTTTCGATACTGATAGGGAATGAAATGACTTCTTGCATGAATTGTTTCTTTCATCGGAGAAGATAAATAGTTTACGAGCTGAACTGAAAACTGGAACAGTCAAAAATAAAAATAATTTAATAGTTAAGTAAACAACAGCTGCATGTTCTAGGAAGAATTGATGGACATCGCAACGTTTATCATATCATTTCCCAAAAAGTAGTCAGTCGCAACGATGTTTGATTTCTTGCCCCACTGATCCCGGAACCACTTGGTCACTTCTACATTCGCGTCGTGTGCCAACTTCCGGAGACCATTTCTTCTGAAAATAATGTCAATCGGTCGTGGGGTTAGTTCCGCCATAAGAGCCCAGTTAGGGTTCGTTGATCCTAGAGGGTTTCGTTCGTTAATAGTTTTCTGGATGTAATCCTTCAGTGCTGGTACTTTTGTAGTGTCGCCCCAATATTGGGAAAGCGGGTGCCAGAGCCATGGATTGTCTGAAAAAATGTTATGAAATGACGAGTCAGCTTTACAATAGTGGAAAATAATATGTTTATGATCTGAAAATTTCATTATCACAAAGTTGTTTGCTTCTTCATTTAAACCGGCAATAGGTATGAACCAATCAGATACTAACAGAGTAACCGCTAGCTTTACAATTAGTCCTTATCACATCCCTCAAAATACAATTCTGAGAAAGATACTGGATCTTCTTCAGAAATCACCTGGCGTCGACCATATGCCCACTTCTTTTTTAAAACAATGCGCTCAAGAAATGTCTCATATCCTATTTATTTTATTTAATAAGTCTATCAAAGAAGGATCTTTTCTTCTGTATTTGTACCTGTTCTAGTACCTGCACTTATACCTGTACTTATACCTGCACTTGAACCTGGAACATTAACAATCTTGCTGCCTGTTGTCATTCTGTTCGTTATTCGCGAGTTCCTTAAAATGGGGTTCCATATTCGATTGAGGTTCACCGCTTCTTCTTTTCTGGTGAAATTCTCCGTGTGTTTGTGGATCTCTATTGCCTCCCGTACCAGTCGGCTATGGTATCCGTGGTTGGCGACAATTAGTTCTGAAATTCAAAATTATGTGGTCTCCTTCATTAAGCACGTATTCTGCCACAGCTGACTTGTCCGCTTAGCCTAGTCTGCAGTTCCTTTTATGCTCTTTCAGTCTTGTTCCCATGGATCTTTTGGTGGTTCCGATAAATACCTTCTCACAAGTGCACGGTATGCGATAGACCCCTTCTGCTGATGATGGGTCTCTTTTATCTTTAGCCGACCTGAGGCTTTGTTGTATCTTCCTCGTGGGTTTCAAGACTGTTTCGATGTCGTGTTCATCCACGCGTGCAACCATCTGATCCTTTTTCGCTTTTTGAACCGTGGTGCTCTTCGGTTTCATGGCTTTCCTGATCTCGGAGGCACTATATCCATTCGATCTCAAGGTCACTTCAAGGTATTTCAGTTCCTTCTCCAGATGTTCCGAGCCCGTTCCGTTAGAGTGGAGATGACTCCTCTCTTTTGGCTAGGATGGTGGTTTGATAGTGCGTGCAAGTATCTATGTAAGTATGTGAGTTTTCGGTACACTAGGAAAGCTATCCGTTGGTCCTGCTCAATCTCCATAGTGAATTTTATGCTAGGGTGCTGGGCGTTCAAGTGGTTTAGGAAACGGTTCAGGGCGTCTCTTCCATATTTCCAGATGACGAAGGTGTCATCCATGTAACGTAGCCACAAGGTCGACTTCAATTCAAAAGTGTCTATCGCTTTTTCTTCAAACCGTTCATGAAATAATTTGCTATCACCGGGCGAAGTGGACTCCCCATCGCAACGCCATCTAGTTGCTCATAGAAGTTTCCTCTCCATTGAAAGTCACTTCCTGTGAAACATGCTCTAAAGAGTTCGACGACGTCATTCGGGAACACGTGGGCTAACCCCCTCAGAGAGTCTTTCAGTGGGACATTGGTAAACAAAGACACCACATCGAAGCTGACCAGAATATCCGTCGGCAGGACACTACATTGCCAGAGAGACTGATAAGTTTATCAGTAATGTCTGAAAGAAATGAATTATAAAGATATCAGTGAATTCATCCATCTCAAAAACAAAAAAGTACTACTTGAATTTAGCTGAATTGAAAAATTAATTATTATGTAAAAATAGTACACTTTAATACAGAAAATTGTTTGAAGCCTACTTGTTATTCATTAAAAAAAAATAGACTTCAATTAAAGTTAGGCACAGAGCCAGAATAAGTGGTCTCCTCTATTCCCACAGAATTTATCCAAAAGTTAATTATTATCAGTTCGCTCCTAGAAAGCGGAACTACTATGGTGATGAGGAGAAGGAAATATTAAGAGCGGATAGTTGTTGGTTCACACCTTCCGGTTCTGGTGCAGGTGTTTTCAGTCGCAGACCCAGGACAGAGATTGGATAAATCCAACCTCACTTACAAGTCAATTAAGCGGCGTCTAAACTGTAGCAAACTGTCAAAAAAGACTCTCCTCGATAGGAAGACTAAACAGACTGTTTCTGGTCTGGATTCCTGGCCATACTGGCCTGGAAAGCAATGAAGCTGCTGACCCTCTTGCAAAGGAGTATGCTGCAAGCGACTTCATTGGACCAGAACCTGTCATTGGCATCGCTTTGGGCTTTGCCAAACAAACACTGAACACCTGGATGGCAAGAAGAGTTATGGACTTCTGGCAGAATCTTCCAGTATTGGCTCACTTCAAGGCCCTTCGAAGCTTGATTCCAAACAGTTGTTGGACTACAGTAGGGATGAACTACGATGTCTAACAGGCCTTCTTACAGGTCAGTGTCATTTGAATCATCACATGCAGAGACTTGGACTGTCGGAAGACAGTGTGTGTCGCCTCTGTCTGAAAAATGATAAAACTGCAATAAAACTGCAGAGCATATACTTTGTGCCTGCCCCGCTGGGGACCGAATCAGGTTCTTTGAGTTCGGTAGTTCCGTACTCTCGCTATCTGACCTGAAAGACCACTCACCATACAAACTAATCGGCTTCGTTAAGAAGCTGGGTTTATTTGGTTAAGTGGAATAGGTGTAAGCCACAATAAACCTTAATGGGTTGCGGTGGAGGGTCAAATGGACCCACTCATTTTAGACCTACCTACCTACCTGTAATTGGGTCTAGTGTCTGTTTGGACAATAACAGTATTTTCAACATGTGCTATTTAAAAAAAGAATATGCAATTGAAGTTTTCCATCGAACATACATTTTATGTTTTCGTGTTTTTTCCTCAAATGTTTCAAAATATCATAGACATTTGACAATACAGTTGTCACAGATTCGTTCACAGAATATGCCTGAATAACTAATTCAATTATTTTATAGGCATGTCGGCATCATTACGTGAGGTACGTTATAAAGAACTGAGAATGACAGCTTTCTGGATTTCTCCGACTAGGATTTCTGCCATATTGCGGCAAGTTGGGATGCTTTCGGATTAAAATGATCAGAACTGTCTGGATGGAATTTTATCGAAAGAGTCTGTAACGCTCTTTACGCGTTACTGCGTTATGTGCTCCACGTGCTCCGGGCAGCGTCAGTGAAGAAGGTAATACACCAGGGGTCTCTATGGTATTGACTAATTCAACTGTAGCCAGTACGGCAGGCTTCAATTGCCGTCCTGGGTTTGAATCCTGGGGTACCTGTTGTTTTTTGTCTACCGGTTTACCTTTATTTATCGGGGTTCGGATTTGAGCGGAGCTGGAACTGGAACTGAGACTAAAACTCAACTGAACTCCTGAACTCCTTTGGTAGATGCTCTCGAGATTATTTGAAATGAAGTTCTACGGCGGTGTCCGGTGATGGGATAGTTGTGCCCTCCATCGGTGGTACGGTGTATTAACAAATAACGTATGATTTTCAAATCTCATTGGTGACCCGGCATAGTACAGTTTCCTATCGCTATAGAGTGGCAATTCGCATTGACGACCTGAGATTTCTATGACGATAGAGTGGCAATTTGATCGATGAAGGTAATCATTCAGTCGGGGTCAAATAAATAACGAAACAAGAATATAAACAAAAAATAAAAAAAACTGTTTCTACCTGACGTACCACTGGGGAAAATAGTGACTTCGTTACAAGTTGATCTGTTTTCAACTTTGATGCTCAAAGTGAACTATACGTAGTTCATGTTTGTCTATCTACCTGAGGGTGTCCCACAACGGCGCTCATGCCAAAAATGATATTCAGGTTGTCATTACTGTTCACATTTCAAAATTCGTCAATTCTTTTTTGCCAGTATCATCTGAAATTTCAGAAAATCTAATATTCAAACTCATTTCCCTAATATAAAAATATATATCAGCCTCTAAAATTCACCATTCGTCCTTGTATGGCGTATACAAAATTTACTTTCTGATGAATTGTCCTGAATTCGTTTATTGTTGAATAAATCACAAGAAGGACACAACTGAAAGTTCATTACGAAGAGGAGATATCCCAGTTTGAAATCTGTTCTGTTTGACAGCAGGGCAGTTAATGAAAAGATTTACTTAAAATGATGATGGATTGTTCGAATATTAAACATTTCGTGCAGGCAGTGGGCCTGAAGTTTCATTTTGAACTTCTCGTCATTGGGAATTCAATTTTCACTTTGGGATCTTGCTATTCGTTATACATTCAACATTTTTTGTGAGGCATGGAAACGGTTCTGTTTATGGATCACTGTTTGCAGTTTGCTTTGAAGAGAAAAATAAAATATAATTCAGAAAAAATATATATTGTTTTCCACTGTTTGTTTGAGAATATGGAATTTTCACGAATTCAGAAGAAACATTTCATTTGGATTCTCATGTGGTGAAGTGGTTTGATTGCGAACGTGTCAGTTCTCGACTTGCCTCGGTCAGAGATGAATCGACCAAATGAGCTCGACTATCTATTAGATACACTAGTCATTTCCTTACCCAAGTATTTCGCATCTAGAAGTGAAAACGGGGAATTTTGAGAGATTAAAATGAGGACCTTAAAGGAAAATCGCGAAAGTTTTCTGAATATACACGTATGCTACTATCTACATTTGATTATACAGTGCATTTCATTTAAAACGGACCAACCTGAATAACATTTGGTATAATTATTTGGAGGAAAAATAAAAAACATGTCAACCATAGTATATAGGGGGACACATTTTGACATATTCACATTTGATGTTATTTCCCCTATCGCACCCACACAGCATGTCACCAATTTTTTTTTATGGATCACTTTATATTGTTTCGCATATGCATAATATGCTCCATTTCAACAAGTATAAAACATATGGTTTGAAGCTTATGGTTCGGGAGCTTCAAATTATTTGAGTTGAAAACGAACCACCCTGAATAACTTTGAAATAATGATTTTCAGGAAAAATAAAAAGATACCTCAACAATTGTATACAGGGGGACACATTTTGACATGTTCGCATTTGATCTAACTTTCCATATCGCACGCCCAGAGCATGTCACCAATTTTTCGTCAAATGGATCAATTGTTTTGCATCATCAGATAGGTGAAATTAAATCGAAATTGATATCATTATGAACACAGATGTTATACATACAAAGTCTTATCAGTAAATCAACGGTCTATGTCTATAATTTCATTCTTATCATTTTTTGTTGCATGATATGAATTATGGCATTCATCAACTTTTTTTTTAACTTTTTTTTCGAGGACAAAACACAAGCACTACAGGGACATTCTTGAGGCGCTCTGAGAGCGGTGCCTGTTTGAAACTAGTGAATCACATTGGATTTGAGTCGCTTGAGATTGAATTCATTTGGAAAATCGTTCTAAGGAAGTTTATTCCACATAAACGCAGTTCTCCAGATGAAAGAGTTCTAAAAAAGTGAAGTTCAAGGTGTACTGAGTTGAACTTCGAAACGATGAGCAGCCACAGTCCGTCACGTATTTTTGATATGTACCGCACTTGGTGGAATCAAATGTGCTAATCACTTGAACACTTCCTGTAAAAGTAACTATAGAAGAGAGACAAATCTCCAACCTTTCTTCGATATTCCAGACTATCAAGGTTGCGAGTGATGTTCGCGTCTCCAATCAGACGGATGCCTCTTTTCTGGATGGAATCCAACAGCTTCAGGGCATGCTTATGGGCAGAGCCCCAAACATAAAACAACCAAAGATCAATACTCCCAAAAAGGTCTGATCTGAGCTTAATAAAGCATCAAAAGATGCCGAGGTGTGTACAATTTTCTGGTTCGGAACTATGTTCCAAGCTTGTGAGAAGCAGCCTTTGCAATTACAACGACATGATTGTGCCAAGACATATTGGTGTCCATTTTAACCACCAAAAAACTTATCGAAGCAGAAAGCGGAAGTGTCTGTCTTGACATTATTATATCTGGTTCGGAGGCATTTATCTTTTTAAATAAAATCGATGCCTGGGTTTCTTTGGTTTTGAACTCAACCTGGTTTTAATAAAGAAATATAGTGGAAAATAGACAAAAGTGTGTGTTTGTAGTCTATCCTCAGTGAACATGAATATCCACAAAATAAACAAGTCGTCAATCGAAGAAGTGAACCTGGTTACTTTCACCCCAATTTCAAATCACCTCCAGATCCTCATGTGCATCAGCAACCGATGCCCTGGAGTGTGTCACTATGGTTCTGGTATCTATTGATTTTTTTTTCTTATTAGTCAGTGGGCTATGCTTGAAAACTGGCAGTAAACAAATCTGAAAAAATGAACTTTAAACGTTCAAGCCAGTCTCGAATATATCTACACAGTAGGTTGATTGTACTGACGCCTATCAGAAAACAACTACTCCCCTGGCTAATACCACGAAGGGCGTTGGATTATATCCGACAGGTGTCAGTGCAGGATACTTCACTGGAGTTATTCCTGTATATGCTGTTGACGAATTGTCCTCACAGGTGATTTGATTTACAGCCAGTCTTCAAGTATGACCATTAACTCTATGCGAGAAGTTTTCTTTCCTTATACGAGGAATAGGGCAAATTTCGGATATGCAATTGGTTACCTCGTTCACAGGCAGATGGGGCGATGACAAACCTGTTGTTGTCTGCTTCAGCTAAGTTCGAGGAATGATACTCTAAAGGAATTTAATTTTTTAAATTATTGGAAATCACCGACTTTATGTTGTTTGATAGTAAATTAATTTATTGAAACTGATTGGGAAAATGCGGATTGTTTTTTTCTTCAAATTTTCATTTTGAAGTCTAAAACATCAAAAAAATTTGAATGCCAACATAAAGATTATGAATTCAAAATATTTCGCTTGGAAGAATCCTCATTTATTTTCTAGGTGATAGTTGATGCCACCTAATAACTTTCCTGCTAAATGAATTTTTCACCTTGTTTTTTACGATATCATGTAAGAACACCCGCCCTTCTACTATTGAACTGGATCTACTACTGAAATCATCAAGCATTACTTAGATCAAACAAAAATACTGAGCATTATAATTTACCCGAAGATTAGGGAGATATAGCGTTTGCTTCATCAGTTATCTTTACGCAATGTGTCTAAATTGAATTAGAGATAACTTTGTCATTTTCCTGCATATTCGTTATTCTTCGTATGAAGCCAAAAACAAAATTCAAGCTGGATATTAGAAAATTATGGAATATTCATATAGTGAACCTACACTTTACTGCATTGTTTGATGAGTGGCACATTTTTCAAATAATGATTGTATTCAATGTGACACAAAAATAACTGAACAGTTCAACCTTATACTGTTATAACATCAACTTACTTCACCGTTTTCCTATTCTCTTGCTATCGCTTCTTTCCTGAACTGATTCTCAGATATGGCGGATCCGCCGTTACATAAGCGGGTCAAACCCGAATGTTTTTGCACGATTTCGATTCCTTGCAGTCTCATCCACTATTTTTCCAGTGAATATTAAAAGCACAAGTAAACATGTGAAGCTATTCATATTGTGCAAAGCCCTAGTTGCTTGAGACAAACATCATTTGTGAGTTTGTTTTTCCGAAACAACTGAAGTACACGAAGAAGCTTCATTTCGAAGAACTATGAAATATTCCATGAGAAAGAGATAAAAATAATTTTGAAGTTGAAACTTTTTTGAAAAAATTCAGTGAGGTCGAATTTATATTGAATGATTTCGTTAACTCGATATTCAATACAGTTTTATAAAAAAAAAACAGAAATACATTTTCCACTCATTCAATTCCTATTTTCCATATTGGTGATCTCTTCAGTGGATAATAAATAACACTATGGACAGATCATCGAACAAAAGTTCTCTTGTCCTTTGTCCTCTGCTTTGAAGTTTCTCTTCTGCTACATCATAGGTGTTTATAGTTCCCTGAAGAATACTTATATCAGATAAGCTCCTTTGCGAAACTGAATCACAATAGAGATTTTAATAAACTCCTGTTACACAATGGTCCATTAAGGAGAAAATTGCCACTTTCACAAGTGCAGTAAATCTTCATATACTTTATACATCGGTATATAGGCAACTTCAAGAGAAAAGTGATAATAAAAGATAACAGTGTCTTACGAGAGAGTGATATAACTGTAACTGAAGTGGAGCAAACAGTGATTTTTAATTTACATTTATTAAGATATATTTCGAGGAAACAGCTGTACATTGGTCATAAGAAACTCTTGCATTGCATTGCAAATGCTTTGACACTGGTAGATATGGGTATCCATCGCATATTCTGTTGAAGGATGATAAAGTTCTGTTACATGAATCGTTTGTATCATTACTCAGATAAGAAAAAATCCATTTTGTTTAAAACCTTATCTTTGGCGACTGAACTATTGCAAAGAACATACATATTTCATTGGAAATGTTTAGAAAATTTCTCATAATAAAAGTGGAACCTTAAGTGTAGAATGAATCCAAAACAAATACTTTTCTCAAACAACAGAACTGCAATACTTTTCTTGATACACGTTTCGCCAACCAAAGTGGCGTCTTCAGGAGATTTAGTTTTGGAATCATCTGAATATTTTGAAGAAAACAGTTAGGGTTTTTATTTTTGAGTATCACAATTTTCACCAAATTACCAAAATTAGGTCATTATAAAGTATATATTGGAGAAACATGAATGGAGAATATTGATTGAATATAAAATAAATGGAAGAGAATAGAGAAAATAAAATAGAGAATGAAATATAGGGAATGGGGAAGATAGAGTACAGAATAGAGAACGGACAATAGAAAATGGTGATATTGGTAATTGAGAACAGAGAAAAAAATAGGGAATGTGGACGAGAGAATAGAAGATTTAGAACAGAGAAAAGAGGGAACAAATGAAGAGGAAAGAGAAAAGAAGAAAAAGAAAAAGTATAGATGACAAAAAAGAGAGAAAAGAGGATGGAGAATGGAGGATAGAGAGTGAAGCATGGAAAATAGAGAATGAAGAATGAAAATAGAGGATGGAAAATAAAGAATGAAGTATAGATAGTACATAACAGAGAATAGAGAAGAGAGAATGGGCTCAAAAAATCGAAAAACAGACTATTGAGAACAAGTAATTTTTGTGACGATTGTTTACGTTTCGGGAATTTAATTACTTATTTCTATAAAAAGAATTGAAACTGAACAGTATATCTATATTCACTTTTAGGATGAAGAATATACTTAACAAGTTTATGAGTCAAGGTTTAAGATGATGTGTACGACGATGTTCTGAAGGAAATGGACGAAAGTAAGGCAACGATCCTGATACTCCTAGACTACACAAACGCGTTCGATATGTTGAATCATAGAATCCTTTTGACAATTCTAAATCATACCGGCTTTTCTGTGCGAGCTTGCGATTTGATGAAATCATTCCTAACGAACAGATTCCAGCGAGTAGTGTATAAAAATGAGACATCGATGGCGATTACTGGTGCATCTCAAGGTAGTATTTTGGATCCATTATTTTATGCAATTTATACTGCACAGTTCGTAAAGTCATTAACTCATTGCAAGTATCATCTATACGCAGACGACACACAGCTATATACTTTTCCTTTAACCCATCAGATACTGCAGCAGCAGCAGAATATTTCCTCAAATATGATCTGCAAAAACCTTTTAAAATATCAAATGAACATGTATTGAAAATCAATCCAAAAAAATCCAGGGCTATAGTTTTTTGTAATGATAGAATCAGATCTTTGAAATTATTTCGTTCAGAACATCCGCCAGAAATCTGGATTTGATCATTGACAATAAACTCAAATTCACGAAGCACGTCACGTCAAAGTTGAAAATTGGCAATGCTAATTTAAAAATGATCTACCCCCAGAGAAAGTTTCTGAATCAAAGCACAAAGAAAGAACTAAGTAGCTCAATTGTTCTCTCACACATGGACTTCTGTGATAGTATATGTGGGCTGTGTATAGATATCAGAGATTCTGGACGCATTCATAAATTACAAAATTCTTGTTTGAGGTTGATATTTGGTATGAGGCGCGAAGACAGAGAGTGTCGCATAAACTGAAGGAAATAAACTAGATGAATATGTATAATCGAAGACTACTTCATACAACTTTTTTCTTCTATAAAATTTTAAAATACAAAAAACCCCCTTATTTACTCAGAAAAATAATCTTTAGGAGCCATGTTCATAATATCAATATTCGTAGTAGATGAAATATAACTATACCCTCCCATAAGAAAGAGATATTCAAACGTTCCTTCATATACTGCATGGCAAATCTTCTGAATAAATTTCGGATCACTGACTTCACAAAATTCAAAAGAATAATAAAAGAAACATTATCTCAACATTATCTCAACATTAATATATTTAGTACTCAACTGGCAGCTTTCATAATATTCCAAATATAATAATCTTAGTCGATTACCATTTACTTAGATATATGCATTTTCCCTCTGGGCCTCAAAAGCACCTGATCTCGTATCAGAAAGCTGACAATAGGCCAATTAATCTGTATATCACAAAATATATGTATTATCATACTGGTCATGTAATTGTAAATTCGGATTAATAAATGTCTTATTATTTGGGAAAGAAAGTTTGTGGCTTTCTACTACTCCATCTTGATACAAAAAAAAAGAATGAATTACTTATTTTCAAATAAATTACTTCCTT
>WOGO01006683.1:0-11616 GCA_015342085.1 Leptinotarsa defecta | reverse complement strand
GCGTTACCTATACCGTTGGAGTTACATGAAGATAATGTACTGTAAGATTGTTTACCTTAAATAGTTCTAAATGAAAGTCTGCGACAGCATATATCTACCTTTTATGTGGTAGCCACTATATGCAAAATAGTGAGCCATAAATACAATTAAATTGGATATTTTTTTTACAGTGCATATTTTAGAATATCTGTCAAATTCTTATAAAAAATGACACAATTGTCGTTTTAAGTATTTAATATAGACGAAGCGTTTAAAAGTTATCACGATAAGATTAACTTGACACAACGCAGAAAGTCATTAGGCGTCGCGTCTACTGTAAGACGACGGGGGAAGATGCGCGGGGGTAGAGAGGCGGTCTAAGCAATGAAGCGCTATCGCCGAGAAAGTGACCCGAACGCGGACATATGCGTGAGGGCAGACGTCTTGACGGTTGTGTTGGTTTTGCGAATTTCCTTACAGGTTACATAATTCGATTATCGAAGCTATTCATTACTTAGTGCAGTTGGCATATTTTTTTTCGTCACTGTATTTTCAAAGAAAAAATATAAATTACTAGCTGTTGCCCGCATTTATATTAACGTACAGCTACTGAACCTAGAATCTTGAAATATGCAAGTAGGTTCTTTGTATAGCGTAAATAAGCATTAAGAAAGGGAATCAGAAAATGCCACCCCAAGGGGGAAAATAGGGGTTTAAAGATTGTATTGAATTTTGTCAGTTTTGAATTTGGAAACCTTAAATTTTGGGTTAATATAAAAATATTGTAATTATTTGTTTAAAATAGTCTGTGACAAACCAAATTCTACGCGGGCAAAGCCGCGGGTACCAACTAGTAATTGATAGTTGTTCTTATTTTCAATCGTCTTTTCATCAAGAAATTTCTTCACATATTTTTATTGACTGAAAACCCTCTTTTCGTATCAACTCGAGCGCACATAATTTTTTCCACGATAAAAACTACTCTATCAATCCCATAGATGGAGTCTTCGTAAAGGGAGATTTCGTTAACCTTTCACTCATGCTTGTCCTTGAAGGACAGATAAAACTAGAAACGCAATTGTAGTTCAGCCTGGCACCACTAATGAGACCTATGGCGGGTCGAAACAGCGCTGTCTGGTGTTGTATCATAAAAACGTTGCGTTTTGGATGTAGTTTTAAATTAGTTGCCTTTCAGGAAAGCTGCATTGAAAGACAGAGGACGAATCTCGTCGGTCGATATCGAAGCTTGGTTTTGCAACTGACCGCTTTGGAGAGCCTTGTTTATCTTTGAAATTCGTGTATTCGGTTCTTTATCAATCCCATAGATGGCGTTTTCGGCCTTACTTACTCAAGCACATCTACGGCTTTTGAAGGTAGTGTATACGCTTTCTTTGTTCAAAATTACCAAATCACTTTATGATAAATTATAATTAATTAATGATTTCGCTGCTTGACATATCTATTGATGGCTGATGCTATCCTTTGAATATCAATATAAGAAGGGATCAAACTTCTTCAATGCAACAAATAGATATTTCAAAAAGATAGAAATAATAATCAAATTAGCTGGTATTGAAGAAAACAAAAACATTTCAAACACGGTCGTCTTATGTCAGAGATTCACCATGTTTTGTTACAAACTCCCTAATTTTACTATTACCCTAGCATAATTTATTTACTTTATCGAACTGAGATACAATTTGCAAAGAACAATCTTTATATTTTGTTTCAAGGAAAAAGCGTGCACTATAAATTATAATGCCTGTTGTCTGATACGGTATTTGTACTCTTCTGATCCAAATCAGATCGGCTACCGGACCAACCGGTCGGTTCGACTTGGGTACTTTGTTCACTCACTCAAATCGACCGCCGTGTTAGTGGGTGGTTCAAGCCGCAGGCTAAACGATCGATTTTCACTTGCTATCGTCCAACCCGTTTTAGGAAGCACACGTTAAGATGTAAGACCTCGTTAGCCCTTAGCTAGCACAAGTTTCGACTTCTGAGAATTCGTAGTGGTACGACAGCTGGTTAACGGAAAAACATATTTTAAACATATAAAGTGCATTTCATTTAAAACGAGCCACCCTAAATAGTATTTGAAACGACGATTTTCAGGAAAAATAAAAAACACGTTAACAATAGTATGCAAGGGGATACATTTCAACATATTCACATTTGATGTTACTTCCCCTATCGCACCCCCAGAGCATGTCAACATTTTTTTTCAAATAGATCACCCTATATGTTTCACATTATCAGATGCTCCATGATGAGCAGATTTCAACAAAGTATAAAACATATGGTCTGAAACTTATGATTCGGGAGCTACAAATTATTTGAGTTGAAAACGAGCCACCCTGAATAACTTTTGGAACAATGATTTACAGTAGAAATAATAAAATAGGTCAACAATTATACAGGAGGCCACATTTTGAAATATTCGTTCTAGAGACAAATATGGAAGCAATCAGTCGGAAAAAGAGATGACTTGACAATGAGAAGAAAAAAAAGGTTCTATAGTAAATGTTAAAAATCGTTTTTACCAACTTCCACACAATGGTACAAACGAGCTTCCATTGCCGCCCTCACATGGTTGAGAATCTCGGGAGTTATTCATCTGCAATGCCTCATGATATTCTCTCTCAAATCTTCTAATGTTGTTGATTCTAACTCATACACTTTAGACTTCAAATGACTCCATAGAAAGGAATCTACAGGAGTGAGATCCGGAGACCTTGGTGTCCATTCTGTAGGTCCTCTTCTGCCAATCCAGCGACCAGGAAAATAATCATCCAAAAATTGTCGCACTGTAGCTGCATAATGAGGAGGTGCACCATCCTGCTAAAAAACTATTTCGTTTTCGAATAAATGTATATCCTCCTGAATTGCCCTATTGATGCACGGTATTATTCGATTCTCCAATATATCCAAATTATCATCGACAAAAAAGGTCCTATGATGTGATCACCTAAAATTCCTGCACAAACAGTCAGTTTTTGAGGTCGTTGGGTCATTGACGGTATAAATGAGGATTCGTATCACTCCAATACAGACAATTTTGCCGATTCACCTCTCCATTCAAACTAAATGTACAAACAGTTATCATAAATTTGTTCAATAATTCCGAAACGTATTTGTGTCGTACATTTCTTCCTAGAGGATTATCAGTGACCATATGGGCAGTAGCTCTAGCACTATTTCCATTCTGGTAGTACAAACTCACTATTTCAATCCGATCTCGAAGCTTATAAACCATTGCTTCTCAAGAATTTACAGAAACACCAATTGTAACTTCACCTGGTAAGTAATCGTTATTGTAGAATGAGACAAATACAAAATGAAGAGAATATCGAATTCAAACTCAACTAGGCAAAATAAGACTTTTTTGAAGTATACTTCACAAAAACACCCTTAAAACCTAGGTAACACATTGTACAGAAGTTCATTCAGGGTGGCTCGTTTTCCACTCAAATATTTTTTATCTTCCAAACTATAAGCTTCAGAATATAATGTGTTCTCGCGAGAAATGAGCATTACTCGCTCGAATGATTTATGACACCAGCCTTCGGCTCGAGTCGATAAATGTCATTTTCGTGAGAATGTTCACATTTCCCACTCATTGAATAATATACCAATTTTATCGATGTCCTACCCTGAACATGGTATAGAATAATTTTTATCAATTATTTTATTGGAAAAGCAAATTTTCTTCAAACATACTGGATAGATATGAAGCGTTAGAAATGAAAAGAATGTGCAGCAAAATGGCGGTTAAAGGATACACAGCATCGCAGAATTACTATTGAACATGGTTAGTCCAAAAATAAAAGCCAGCATCTCAAAGCACAAAAAAGCGATCATCAGACTCACTCCAATAACCAATCTGAAATAATACAATACAGTTTTTGTATATCAAGATAATTGATCCAAAATAATTCTTGTCTATTTCCCACCCAAGAAGATTAAAATTCTACAAATTGAATTTTCTAGGGTGGATTCGTTTATTTCTCCGATTCATTATCAGTTTTCAATTCCTGGACATATTCACTCCCACTCTCCAAATATATAATGGAATAATCCGAACATGTTTGCCATAATTGATAACAAAGTTAAAATTAAATTCAGTAGTAAAAAATACAAGAAAAAAATGCGAAGATAAAATTAATTTGGAGAGATTAAAAAAAAGAAAAAAATCAATTACATGAAAACAAAAAATGAAAAAAAAGGATTTGAAACTGCTTTATTTCATGATATATTTCACAATAATTCTAGATGGAACAGAACAAATCAAAACATACTGATTTAAAATCTGAATCAAAAAGATTAGATTGCCTTTTTTGATTGATGATTAACAATAATTTTACTATTGAAAAAATTAGTTTTAGTGACATATTTCATAAGATTTGTAATTATTGATTCTAAATCAATATAAATTGATGAGTTTTGTTAATTATTGTATAAATTTAATGTACAGAATGACAAAAAATGAGATCATGATTATTAAGCAAGTTTCATTGCCTAAAATGGTGTTAACAGATGTGAAATCTAAGAAACAACAAATGAAATAAAATTGTTTCGTATCTCCACTCTAGCTTGGCTGAGCATGTCTTTGGTTTAACATGTACACAGCTTCTTTGAACTTCCTCGCAAACCATCCTAAACCAGTGTTGCTTCCTGTGGGTGATTTCAGTTTTGAAACACTTGATGTTACGCCTCTTCTCGGTTGTTGTTTTTCTTGAGCTCGCCAATGCGTACTTTCAACAGATTCTTGGTTTCTCTGATATAGGATTTGCCACACTCACATGAATGCAATTCTCAGAATTGCAGAGTAATTACTCTCATCACTTCCACTTCAATCAAATTATGTGTTAAGTTTCGATGGGTATATATTATTAGCACAAATAATGAGAAAAACATATTCTATATAATATGCAATTCACAACTATGTCTTCAGATTTACCTGAATAAAATAGACTGACTTTTTCTGAACCACAAATAACTCTCCTATTGATTAGCAATAATTCCTGTTGTTAGCCACATGCAATCACGAATAATATAGAATGCTGTTTGAAAGTAAAAAAATCTGTAAATTGCAAAAATATGTGATGTAGTAATTTTTGTGTGAAGTGTTTTTTTAATAAATTGAGTAAATAATTGAGTCAATATGCATAAAGGTATTATACTTGTTATGGTTTTTGAAATAAATGAAAATAAAATTCAAAACCTACTTATAGTTATTGAAAGACTAATTGCCAATAACAATTTCACCTTCTATTATGCTATATGACAACTATCCTGCGACTTTTTAATCCTCGAGACATATTTCTCAACATATGTTCCGGACATAATGTGTCACTTTTAATATATCTTCGTCATCATTTAGTCGATTTGTGTTCAATCTGATAAACTCAAGGGAAATTTTAGAATAAAACCTAATGCATTTGGAAAGTTGAGCAAATTCAAAAATATATTTCTATTGTAAAATAAAATTTCGGGCAAATTATTAAGGTTGTCCAGAAATGCTAATCCTTTCAGTAAAATTCAGAATGATACTGGGTTTCCCCCATTCTCTGGTTGACATTTTTTATGAGAAACTTTATAATTTGGTAACATAAGGTGAAATGAAAGATTTTTTGTTTCATTAGTGACTGGAAAAGCGCGATGAAATCAGTACAAGAAACTTTCGTTTCCCGCTATATTGATAGCAAAAGGAATGTACGAAGAGAGCACATTTTGAAAAGTCAAATCAGTCTGACGACTGTGTCAAAGAGAGATACATAGGTACTAAGAAAATATTTTGTTGAAATTTGAATCATTCACCTCTCCTAATGTTCCTACACTTGTAAAAACAATTTTGACACAAAAGTCAAGTACAGATAACTACGTATGATACAGGGTGTTTCCTAACTAAGGCACGAAACTTCAAAGGGTAATTCATTAGGTCGGTTTAACAAAAAAGTTCCAATGAACATACTTCCTGAGTTGATTCGTTTCTAAAATACAGGGCGTTGAAGATTATTTATGAAATATCATTTCATTGATGTTTGGTATAGTTATTACAAGGGATGAAGCGCTAAATAAATTGAAATTATTAAGTCCTGTTGTGTCTCAATGGACACCCCAGCCAATAAAATTGAGAAAAACGTGTGCTACTAGCTTGTTTTCAAATTTTTTTTTCAATATACTTAGATCAAGCTACTAAAAATACACTTTTTGGTCCCTTACATTTTCTTCATATGTAGCTTCGTTTTCAAACAAAAAAATTAAAGCCACTTGGTACATACTCCTTTGCAAAGCAACTGAGGTGAAATGTGTAACGTTATTGGTTTCAATAGGTTTACTTTCAAAAAATAAACAGTCATCTGCTTTTTATAACAAATTAATGCTAAGTCCAATTAAGTACTTTCTTACCAGCTTTTGAGACCAGCTGACCGTATTGTCATATCAGTCAAATTCGGAGTTGTCAATTAGCACTAGCAGTGATTCCATCATGAATAATTTTACTAATGGTGAAATGAAAATGAAGACGAAACAAGATTAATTTACTAAGACAGATATCCTAACAAAGCAATTCCATGCGGTAAAACATTGAAAAAGCTGCATGCAATATTATATGTTGTAAGACCAGAAACAGTAACATCGCCTAATTAAAACAAGATATACTTAATGCAATAGAAAATCATTCTAATGATACTCATCATATTGCACTGCAGCTTGAAGTCAGCTAAAAAATCATTTTGAAAGATATAAAAGGAAAATCTTCTCTACTCATATCACATACAGACGGTCCAAGCTCTAGTGCCTCGGGATTTTCAACCATAATTAATGTTTTGTATGTGATTCATTCATACTTGTCACACAATAACCATTTTTTAACATATATTTAACTTACAGATGAAGCAAATTTTTCATGAGATGCTATTATAAATTTTCACAATAACCATTTACGAACCGACAAAAATCCCCACATTACCAAAGAAAGTAAATTTCTGCAACAATTTCCGCAGAAAGTTTGGATAAAACTTATAGGTGAGTACATATGTGATCCATTTTTTTCACCAACAAAATTAATAGAGTGAATACTACAGAGACTTGTTGTAAGATCATTTACCCCTTTTGTTAGAAGTACCCATACTTGTACGAGTTAACGTGTGGTTTATGTACAATGGGGCTACAGCTCATTTTACTGTGCTTACTTGTCAGCATATCTGCCAGCATATCAACCTAATCACTGGTTGAATGTGCAAAACATAAGAATTGACCAGCTCGCAGTTGGGATATGATTCCTAAAGTCATTTGAAGGCTCTTGTTTATAAATCATGTACTACAGGTGAATGACTTGAGGAATCGAATAATTGACAATTGCAATGTCCTGAGAAATAATCCAGGTTTTTTTTATCGTGTTAGATAATCAACGACAAATCAATTGCAGTCATGTATTTTATTAATTGAATAGTGAGTTAAAGTGAAGTGACCCTTTTTTTGAAAATAAAGCTAAATTTGAAGACCAATTTGATTTGAAGACCAAAAAATTATATTTTTATTAGCATGATCTGAAGAAATGAAAAACTATCAAAACAAGGCAGTAGTGGGTAAACTTTTTTCCTCAATATTATTGGCGGTGGTGCCTGCAGACTCTATTTTACTCAACCATTCTAATTTGGTTAGGGCTGAATGAGCTCCTTATTACTTCAAATGAGTTTACCAAATTTCAATCAAATCGGTTCAAGGATATTTTTTAAATACCAGTTTTTGAAAACTTTAACTGCCTGCTTCTCAAAAACAAAGCAACTTTCTAACATATGTTCATAGGTACCATTTTAAAATACCTAATGAATCACCCTCTGAAGTTTCAAATTTTTATTAGCTAACATTAAAATGTGCATTTTCTCAATGAGATGGGTCGAGAATAGATACCCTGATAGCTGTAAACAAAGTTGCTTTTCCCAATATGAAGTTGGTCTGGCCACCCTATAATAGTCCAATAAATGTTTGTCTAATGTTCCACATCACCTTTTTAGGAAAATCGTCACTTTCAATTATTGATTGAAATCAAAGAAAGTTCAAGCATACATTAACTACGATATGAATAAGTTCCATGGCAAAAATTTCATATCGTGGACTTACTAATTTTTCGTTAAAATTTTGTTTTTGGGCACTAACAGAAAATCAATTGACAATTTTAGAATTTTTGAAAAAATGTTGACTGCAAAATAATGATATCAACATTCTTTAGGATTGGAGGACATGATACAAATTACACAAAGGTTGTATTTAGTTAGAACTACTTTCACAAAAGGAAAAACACTGTAAGAAAAGGCTATGACAAAATAAATTGAAATTCCCATTTCAATACAAACCTTTCAAATCTTCTGTTGATTCTTTCAACGAAAAAAAGGAAAACATTTCACTTGGAGAAAGTCAACTTTAATAGATGTCCTATAACACATTAATTGATGTCGCTGATAAAAGATTATTAGAGTCCATGTTTAAGGAATGAATTAACTGAATTGCTTAATAATTTAATAGGCAAACCTCTTATTTTATAACTCTTCCCTACAACCAATCCTTTTTATTTCAAAACTACAGGTTAGGTCCAAAGTGAGTGGGAATATTCGACCCTCCACTGCAACCCGCATAAAACTACAGGTAGTCATTATCTTATATAAAAAAATCATTTGAAACAAAGTACCAATAATATTGCCAAAAGTTTTTTGTTATAAGGATGTGTGTTAAATTAACGAACGTTCCTAGTTAAAAGGAAATACTTACTGTGTGTTGTGATAGTTGAATATCACATTTTCCCCCATATCCATTTTCTCTACACATTTCCTCATGTTCTCCTTGTTCCATAATAATAGTACACAAATAATGAAGTGGGATATCAAAATTAAAAATCTAGCAGGAATCAAACCTGAACTATTGTACATGATCTGAAAATAACAGAAATACTTTTATATTCAAGTGCAATTACTATTATAAATACCTCTTATGATCCCTTAGTTTTGTGATCTATCTCGTTTTCATTCGCATACTAATGTTCTATTATCATTTATCATATTCATTTATGGAAATCAATTTTACCTACGTAAATAAAATAAAACTCATTTAAACATTACCGCGCAAAGAACTTTTCAGCAACACCAAATTCAATGCCCGTTGAGCCGAGATCCAAACATACGTAACATAGACAAAATAATGTGGACTGGGCCAAACGTCACTTTTCCCTACATTCCAGTTTACGGGGATTAGACAACGTCTTGGCCAATGTGTCACAGCATCATGTCACATATTTATCAAATCCCAAAAAGTTCACATGGAAATATATGCAGCATGTAAAACATCCTGAGGTCGTAACTGACGTTTACTGTGTATGAGTGACGTAAATGCCAGGACATGAAATTTTTTCATCTTATTTCATTTCTTGCAGTCAATGTTCTCTTTTCAATAACCAGTCCACATTTATTTTCACGTCACTGATAAAAGACACATAACCATGGACAATGACAGAACTCGGAAACACAGTACATAAGAATTGACTGCAGGCCAAAAAAGCGAAAAGCATTAACTGTATAAAGACTAACACTGAATCCAGCGTAAAAACGCTAGGTGGTATAAAAACTACATCCGATTTCACGCCCGATCGAATGGGCTGCAATGTATGTGTTCGAAAACTATTTCCTGAGTTCGTTCAGTAGTGGAGGTAAAATATCGAACGGGTGCTGCTCGTTTCTGGCCTATGGCATTAGTCTTTACTACTAATGAAAAAACCCGTGTAGGTTTATGGAAAATTAAATTAATATTGGCAAAAAAATTATACTACGCCGCCCATGACATACAAAGACACTGCCGACGTTCGGTAACTATCTAGTTTCTCTAAACTGTTTCATTTAGCTTGCCCTGTTTGTTTAGGTCAACTCCCTTTTTGTTGACAGATTGATCTGATATTTGGCACACACATTTACTTTCGATGACAATACGAATTAATAAATTCTGTATCACTAAAGATGAAGATGACCGTAGCTACAAAATGACGAATTACATATTTTTTCTCAACTACCTCGATATGGGTATCAAATGACATGGCTTGACTAGTAGAATAGTATTACACTTCAAAAATGATGTAAATTCGAGATGTTGCAGCTACAAAATGGCGGATTACATATTATTTCACAGCTATCTCAATATTTTGCGGTCCAATATTGACGTATGGAAAGGATTGGTAAACATTTGGTAAATTTGTAAATTGTTTGGCCTCAGTTTCGTCGAACTCAGATGTACCAAACATATGTACCGTCAGCTCAGATCAACATTTAAAAAGACGGCGTATATCTTTTTTAACCTAAAGCCATACAGTTTCCAGCAATGTTCAGTTATTAGACGACTGTCTAATGTCACCCTTAATTTCGTCATGGGCTTCCACTGTCTACAAAATGCAAGGCAGTACTGTAGACCACGCCACGCAGTTGTGTTTTAAGGCTCGGAATTGTTTGAAACGGAGAAGCATATGTAGCTCTAAGTCGAGTAAAGTCTCTATAAGCCTTTGGAGTTAGATTGCAACAAATTGTCGAGAAATAAACTTCTCAATACTGAGGCACTGAATGAACTTGACAAAATGAGAAGAATTGAGTAACAAAATTCAGTAAGAAAACTTGAAAATCAAATAAATAATAAAAAGGGTTTACATTAAAAAGTTTTATTTAAAAAAAAACATAATTGTGATATAGATAATGTACTCAAAGCTGAAAACTAATTTGGAAAGTCCTATGTAGCAGTCATTACACCACTCTCCTCAGTAATATACGGTATTGATCGGATAAAAAAAATAATAAAATCGTTAGCTATAGAACCTGAGTAAATATGTATGAATACTACGCCCAACGATTTTATTATTATTTTTATCTGATAAGTACCGTAGATTGCTGAGGTGGGTGTTGTGATGACTGCTACCTAGAACCTTCCGAATTATTTCTTAGCTTTTAGAACATAATCTACATTATTATTATGTTTTTTTCAATGAAACCGTTCAATAATTTTTTGCCATTCGATTTGACTTCGGACTTCGTATATACTATACTTGGGTTGGGATGGGTCGCACAATAGTACAGCAAACGTGTCACGAGAGGCAGCACTAGTAGTAGGGACAAACAATAAACTATTCACATGTAAAACAGTGTTATTCACGTAATAATAATTTATTATTTAAAAATATAAATCTGATATAAAAAATCATTTTGTGCTAGTATAATGCCAACAAAGCTTCGTTGTTTTGCGAATTGTACGTCGGATAATCGATATCCGGAAGAAACCGTGTTTTTTATATCATTTATAAAACCTCATAATAATGAGGTTAGATGTAAGAAATGGATACCTGCTTCGAGGAGAGTGGATTTAACAGTACAAAAAATAAATAAATATTTATATGTATGATCTAAACATGAAATGTTTTTCATAGTTGATTACCATTGATTAGAATAAGATATAACCTCAATCGTTTATTAAATTTTTTTCATTATATTTAAATAAATTTATTTCATCACCATCTATATTTGATTCATATTTCCTTCGGAAATAAGTCTGAAATTCATAATTATTTTAAATTTTTTTTATTACAGTTTGAATCTACCACTACTCGTT
>WOGO01006682.1:0-11617 GCA_015342085.1 Leptinotarsa defecta | reverse complement strand
TGTTTATGGGCCGGCTATCAAAATTCTGATAGAATTCGCCTTCAAAGACTCCAAAACTCTTGCACCCGACTGATATGCGGTATTAAAAGACGGTCTCCGACCTGAAGTTACATTACTGGACTGGGCTGGTTGCCTATGAACAAACGACGTATTTTGCATTGCTGTGTATTATATCACAAAATTCTACTCACAAAAAAATCTTCATATCTCTACTCAAAAATTCAGAGGAGTTCTGAAGCGCACAATGTAAATGTCTGGTTTCGACAGAAATTATCTGTACCCATGCACAACACTTCGCTTTACCGAATTCGCTTCTCCTATGGCAACGCTAAAATCTAAAATTGTATCCCTGATGATTTGAAAAACTTGTCAATCTTTAATTTCAAGAAAAAGGTTGAAGGTCTTTTGATGGTACTTTAACAATAGACTTCTGATTATATTGATGAACTTATGTGAAATTCATTTCACTTTGTGACATAATTATTATTTTTATTTATATTGATATGTGTATCCTTTTTCATTTGTACCATGTTTACAAGTAGGTATATCCTTTTTTTCTTCTGGAGAGACCAGTGACAAAAACTGGTTGTTCACGTGGTTGTGTGGAAAAGTGTTATTCTACCGTTCTCAGAAGGTAGAAGAGCGAACGATGCCATTTGCTACTAATTATCAATTTACCTTGTTCTCTGTAACTGCTAATTGTGTAGCAATAAAAACATTCATTATTATTATTATTATCATTATTTTTTTCACCGTTGTGTACGCTGGTCAGGTCCTATCCCCCGGAGCCCCGATAGAGGGCGCGCCAGCATTATCAATCAATGACCACTCCCCCATACCGTGGGATAAGTCATCATTGGGTCCGAGAATCACAGAATCATCAAAAATGATAGCCTTGTACATCTGTGCGGCTAAGATTTCTGTTTTAGTGCGGCAAGCCGGTATGATTTTAAGATTCGAGAGTAGAGAGGACATCATTTCACCAAGGACACCAATAATCAGAATAGCAATTTCGACAGAGTGATCTGGATAGCGTCTGCGGAGTTCGGAGAGAAAATCTCGATATTTCATTCGTTTCTCCTCCCCTTTTCTAAAGATATTCGTCTCGCCAGGAGCTGAAAACTCCACGACAAATATGTTTTTGCTCTGGTGGTCGAGAAGGACTACATCAGGCTTATTAGCTTGTATGAGCCTGAGGGTGGGAAACGAATAGTTTCAATAAATTCCGCACTTCTCGTTCCCCCAATACCTTAAGAGTGCCGCGTTTTGTCGATGAATGTAGGTCGAAGCCGCATATGCTCGACATGCTGATATCAAGAGCATTAGGGTCTCGGGCGCTCCGCAGCAGGCCCTGCCCTTGTGTCAGGAACCTCTATACATACCCATCACTATACACCATCCTGGCAAGCCATGATTAACCCCTCAGTTTCCGACTACAGGCCACTCCACCTGAAGAAAGCAAATGTCAGAAGCCAAAGTCTCCAATATTATTGAAGAAGACTCCATGCATTGGCTTATTATCCTTGTGTTTCCGCAGAAATTCTGCGGCTTTTATATGAGCTTTTTGCTGAACGGGTTCCAACTTAGGGCAGCTGCCCTAAAGAGAAATGCTCCAATTCCTGTTCTCTCATGGTTGCGGACCATAATTTTTGATATGTGAAATCATATATGAATATGAAAAATGATCAATTTGAAAATCCAAATGAAAAAAAAATTAAACTGTTGTTAATGAAACATTTGATTGCAATATTGGCAATGCTCGACAAAATTTATAATATCCGGTCACAGTTTCATCATTTTTTCATAAAATGTGTATTGAACCATCAACGGTAATTGAATTTTCCTGGAAATAATTCAACTCCCACCTGTGCTTCTCCATTTACAATTCACATTTACATTTACAATTACCGTTTACGATGTGTGTACGAAATATACACACATTGTAACAGTAGGATCTCTATGATAAATCTGCATAAAACATCCCGCTCGTGTGCCAAACATACATTATTCCTTCAGAGGGCGGGAGGATTGAAATCCCTAACGGGTTTGTGTATATGTGTATCACATAATATGTGGTTGATTGGAAAGGATTCGGGTCTGAAGGGTCTCTTTAAGGTCGCTTAGCGGTGATATATGTACATGTGGGTTGGAGTGGTTTCAATTCTATGGCAGCTCTAGGGTTTTATTGTGGAGTAGTTTTACGACAACTGAAATTTGATTTCGAATGGTACAGTGGTCAAAAATTCAAATTGTGGTTGATGGCTGAATTCTGAAATTATATTGGAATCATTACTTTCGACTTGAAAACTTCTTGAATATTCAATATTTTTACCCGCATTTTTTCCTCAGCAATTAGTATTTTCACCCTAGAACATAATTTTGAACGTCAATAAAAGTAGATCAGTCTAGAGATTTGCCTACCATAGGTGTTTTCCTTGAAAATTTTCAGGACACTAAACCAGTGATTTTCGATGAAACCACTAATGTTAGTGATCATTTTTTTCTGAAATCATTATTATTATTGAGCAGTGCATTCAATGAACTCAGACAGAAAATACACCAAATAATAACTCAGTGGTAATTAAATACTACGTAAGTAGCCGACAGCTCCATATGCTCTCAAAGTAGCATCCACAAAATCTAAAACCACTTCAGATTTTTGTTCTATTGCACTTACATGTCTCCGTACTTTATAATATTGAATTTTAAAATTATTCATTTCGATCATATCTTTCTCCAAATTTCTGAAATATCAGCTGAAAGTATCTCAGAGTTCACAAATTTTTGATTAATATTTTCAAATTCGAAATGAAAGATGCCAACAACCCAATCAGATCGTAACATTTAGTGATATTCAATAAAAAATTGTTCGTGTATTTCATCAGTTCGGATTTCCATTGTCTAATATTATATAAATTGATTTGAAATCCCTGAAAGAATCTGTAAAAAAAATCAAAAAGATTAGCTGAAAAAACAATTTAAATCAGCAACAAACTGAAATTACAATTAAATAACATACAAGCAACAACCAAAAAAAACAAAAAAAGTTGAACTATTAACACGAACTGAATTTAAAAAAATTATTAACAAGAAATGAAAATCAAAAATATAAAATTAAAAGATTCCAAACCAAGTCACTTCCCGACGTTTCGATTGTTAGTATCCACAATCGTCTTCGAAACGTTGTCAACCACCTTTTGAAACAAAATTGTTCATCTTGTACATTTCTGATACGGTTAATTCACCTTGAAACTCAATAAGTCACTTTATGTATATCATTATATAACTGATACTTGTGTATCTGATACTTGTGTATCTGTGGAGAAAAGTATATTTTCAGCTAACCACTTTTCTATCGGCTCTATTCAGTTCCACTGAATTTGTAGCCCATTTTGTTAAGACAAAACAAACATCTTGAAATAAATGAACTGATTCAGTGTAAAATTGTGAAGCTTCATTTTCCGAATTTATACTCATGAAAAAAACATCCATGTGGATATCCCGTGACACAAATTCCGCCGTCAGTAGAATTTTCTCGTTTCGTTTTCAATTAATTGTTTTTTATTTCTAATTGATTCGGCCGTTACTTGTGCGGTTCGATGTGGGTGCTTTGTTCACTCACTCGAATTGACTGCCGAGTTGGTCGGTGTTTCAAGCCCTAGTCTGAACGATCGATTTTCACTTGTTATTGTCCAACCCGTATTAGGAATCACACGTTAAAAGGTAAGACCTCGTTAATCTTCAGCTTGCAAAAGTTTCTACTTCTAAGGGTTGTCGTTCGTAGGGGTGCAATAGCTGATTAACGGAAAAACAGATTTTAAACAGATTTTTTTAAAACATGAGGTGTAGTTTTTGAAATTAATTGTTCAATAGTGCGTAAAGCCAAAAATGATGAGGTTTCAACTCAAAAGCTATAACTTTTATTTGGTGTCAATTGGGCGATCCGAACTGAAACGTCACAGTAACCATCAACAACGCAATGACTTTCAATGACAATGCTCTTAATATATAGCTGTTGAACGTCTGTTATCAATGCCACCTTAAATAACTGAAAGTTCAATAGTAAAGTTACTAAATATGTCTGTAACTTGCCACCACGGTATAGAATATCATTTAAAGAAATACTGTTATCCGTTGGACCACTAGCGTTTAGAACTATCCACAATCAAGTGCTTGTACTACTTTGTTTAATCACCGGATGATGAGCAATATAATTCTATGACGTTTCGTTTGAGTCATTATCCAATAATTTCATAAGAACTTGGTCTATGAAATCCTGCTTCGCCTTATTGTATTCAATTTTCAAATTTGAATTTCTTCTTTTTTCCAAAGGGTGCATCGTTCCGCGAGTTACCCAAGCTTTCCGATGGGATTTTAAATCGTAACGCCACCGAATACCGTCCCGAAGAGTCTCTACTGAAAGAACTGGTGTAAATATTTCAACAATTTATATCTTTCAATTTCTAAACAAAATCGCCAGTCACTTCATCAATTTCCTAAAACTCACAAAAAAATTGATCAGTCGAATGTCCCTCCTATAGCGAGAGAAATACTGGAGCTTGTTCCATTACAACAAAATCTAAAGTTTTTTAATGCTACCGGAGTACCCGCTACTACAGTAATCCGACATTTTCACTTCCATAATCCCAATAATTTTCATAGCTTAGTCAAAAATACTATCTCCTTGTATCGCGAAAAATGTGCTTATATCAATTTATTATGAATTTTGGTAATTTGTTGGTGATTCTATCGAGTACTAATGCCGTAACTGCATTTTTGTTTTCTGTATTATACCGTGAAGCAACTGTTAAAACGGTACTTTGCTCAACTTTTTGAAGAGTACCTCCCAAATCGTATAATGAAGACTAATTTTTCGAAATCTTCAAGCCCACCCTTCTACAACACTCGACTATTGGTAAATTGGCTTCACTGCCTGAATCTAAAATAAATCTAGCTGTATCACTTTCAATTATGCTTTCCTCCACAGAAACCACCATAGAAGATAGCAAAGTTTTATAGTTTCAGTCATTCTTCAAAGACTCTGAAAATAAATGTCAATCAACCGCTGACTTATCATTACTTAATGTTTCTCCATTCCCACTACCTGATTCTGACGCCACATTCGGTCCACTAACTGAATTTGTTTCTCCCAAATGTAACGGAATATTTTTGGGAACTGTACTCAACCGCTCGTTTGCAGAATTTCTTACACTGTGTTTCAGCCCTAGTCTCTAACAAATTCATATCTTTGTCCCGGTGACAATTATTTGAATTTATCACATCCACCCAAGTAATGACCTTCTTTCCGCAGAAAACGTAAGTAATTCCATCCTTTTTCCTTAATTATTAAAAAAAATATTGTCGTATTTTTTTATTATTATTTTGTTATATTATCATCATATTCGACATGTTTTACCCCGATGTAAAATTGTTGCCTGATTCTGTATGAACTTTAACGAATCTTCATGAGTTGGGATTTGCGAACTATCTTGTTTCGTTTCAGAAGCCTTAATTAACAGTTCTGTGATCTGATTCAGCTAAAGCCTGATACCGTAACATGAAATCTGCCAAATTCAATTTTTTCACTTCCGAGACCGGTACGTCAAATTTTTTCTCATAATGAAACAACGTATTTTGCAGATTCACTTTTCAAAGGCGCGAAATCAAAACTTTGTTGTTAATTGTATTTCACCAGTTCGGACTTCCACTGTCTAATATAATATAAATTGATTTTATAACCCTGAAAATATCAAAAAGATTGACCGAAAATAACAATTTTAATAAACAAAAAACTGAAATTACAAAAAAATAACATACAACAACCAAACAAAAAAAAATTTAAATATTAATAAAAGCTGAAGAAATTGAAAAATTAAAAATATTATTAACATAAATTGAAAACATTGAAAAATAAAGATTTTGAACCAAGTTATGTCACAACGTTTCGATTGTTAGTATTCCCAATCGTCTTAGGGTGATAACTGGACTTATTTCTTCGAGATCTGACCATTTATAGGTCATTCGAGTGCTTTAACGTATCCCCTCTTTCCGCTTCATTGGTTTTGGCGGGAGATGACCATATGGCGGGAGTTGGTCGTTTTTCGCTTGATTAGAGGTTTCCATATGTTACGTATCTCTACACTAGGTTGACTGAATGCGCGGCTTCTGGTTTCTCCTCACTGTGTGTTTCTTGTGCTTAGCAATGCGAACTTTCAATGACCTCTTAGTTTCACCGACGTATGATTCTCCGCACTCACATGGTATCCGGTAAATGCAATTCTTGGAATCGCAGTCCGCGTTTGGTGGCCTGATTTTCGTGAGGCTGCTACGGATAGTGTTCCCAGATCTGAAGCAGGTTCTGATGTCATACTTGGACCCAATACTTCTTTCCGACAATCCTCTGATGTGGGGAAGTTCAAGTACTGGTTGTTGCGGCCTGTTTTCCTTGTGAAGCTTTTGCTATCTTCTAGCTAAAGCGTGATTCATTATCACTTTGGAGTAATTATCCCAATGGAGGTCATTTTTGATGATGCCTAGTTCCTTTTCGAGACCTTTCTTTGTATTAAAAACCCCGAAAGCACGGTATAGTAGAATTTTGATAAATCCTCTCTTAGTCGATTGATGGTGGTTGGATTCCTGGTTCAGATACTGTTCCGCGTGAGTGGGTTTTTGATATACAGATGTTTATCATTCATTGTTGGTCCTCTTCACCAATACCTCTAAGAATAGCAATTCGTTGTGGAAAAACTGACGTTGTTGATGTACTTCAGGACGCTGCCTAGTTCTGCATCACCATGGTTCCATATTATGAAGTTGTCATCCTCGTATCTCAACCAAACTCGGGTCTTCTTGTTGGCTTTATCAACGGCTAGAGTTTCAAATCACTCCATATCAATATTGGCTATAACCGGTGAAAGTGGCGATTCCATAGGCAGTCCCTTGTCTTGCGTAAAGAATTCGTCCTTTAGTTGGAACTACCAATTTTGTACACAACATCTTAGTAATTCCATGATTACTTGTAAGTTTCAGGTCCCCGTCTTCGGATAGCTTCTTCTGTATGATTTGAACTGCTTCTTCGACAGGAACGTTAGTGTAGAGGCTTTTCACGTCGAAACTGATCAGTTGCTGCTTGTATGTTTTTTCTTTGTAATTTCAGTTCATGCTTAATATAATTGTTATTTTTCAGCTGATCTTTTTAATTTTTTACAGATTGTTTCAGAGATTTCAAATCAATATATATCATATTGGACAATGGAAGTCCGACCTAATGAAATGCACCACGAAACATTGTCAACCACCTCCGAACAAATGTGGATATGTGGTTATAACATCTGAGCCAAAGTCCAATCATCCCAATGATAGAGTCAAGGAGACCCAAGACAAACAAAGCACTCCAAATTTGATCTCGAATGTTAAGATTTTGCTTCGATAATCATGACGTAGTACATCAATATTTGTTGCCATATCTTCGTACGATCACTGAGGAGTATTATCTTGAAGTTATACACTGTTAGCGAGAAGAAAAACGCTCGCTATTGTGAAAGAGCAAATCATGGCTTTTGCATCACGATAATACAACTGCTTACTCGTCATTGTTTGTTCGTAATTTTGATTTTCCTGTTGAAGATGATCACTTGGTGATTGAAACTTCTGTCGAGGTGTTGAAATAACGGTTTTTTGGAAAAAAAGTAATAGGAAGGAAAAAGTAATATTCGTAATTTTTTGGCAAAAAACAACACCGTATTCACGTCTCAGCCACTATAATCACCAGATGTGACCCTCTGCGACTTTTTCCTTTGCCCGAGATTGCATTTTGCGATGATTGAGTAGATAAAAACCGAATCTCTGAGACAGCTCAAGGACTTACCAAAAAGTGCATACTGTCAGAAGTGCTTCGAGGTTTGGAGAAAACGCTGGCATAAGTGTATTATATCTGAGAAGGAATACTTTGAAGGGGACAAAATAGAAATTGAAGAATAAGAATAAAATTTACCTAATATTTCAAACAAGCAGCGTATATAGAAGTCAGTTTCTATATCAATATTTGATTGAAATATATTTTATTTCTCGTTATACATTGAAGATGTTAAAAAAACTAGTTGACCTGGAGAAATAATGAATTTTATACAGAATATTTAAGGAAACTAACAGCGACCACAAATTATGAAAAGAGGTCCTACTGCAAAAGTTTAAAACTCCTGAAGTTTCGGGAGTGTTCATTAAAAAGTTACTTGAGCTTCAACTTTTGCATGTTACTTTGAAGGAAGTAACGTGGTTCATAAAACTACTCCAAATGAGTTCATTAATTGCTATGAAATGATTATAAAAGAGTGACGAAGTGAAATAGGCACTTATATTTTAAAAGGTTCTTGAATATTTCACGTACTCAATTTCACTGTCTCAAAAATCTGATGACTGGTGATTTGAACTTGAACATTTTTTATTCTTACTTCATGCTGAGGTTATGTAGAGATTATGTTCTAGTCGAAATAATGATGAAGCTAAGAAGAGAAAAAATAATTCACGACGTTAAAGTGTCAATTTTTACTATTCATAAAATAATCATTCTAGCCATCAATTGCGCAAAATCATAATTTTCCTGATTTTGGTATGAAAAACAACGATAGCATAATTTTGCTATTTTACGTTGAGAAAGATTTTGCAACCAATTGGTTTTTTATTTCGGTCGAGTATTTGTGAAATTGTGAAACAACGATAAAAATGAAGACAATAACAAAAATTAATTTGCGCTCCGGAGCGACTTCATTGATTCCAGTGGCGTATTTGCTTTTTCAGCCGCAGGAATACCCGGAAAAATCTGCAGCACCACATCGTCTAAAGATCTTGATCTGCCAATGTCATCTTTCTCTCTCATAAAACAAAATGTAGGGTGTCTCAAGAGGCTCCAATAGATTCAATACATCGCCAGAACACTTCGTGACACGACTATCATCAAACTTAAACCAGTCCGTTTCGTCTTTGTATTTTGAAAATAATCGAAAAAAAATGTTTATGTAGTCAAACCAGTTGTTTTACCTAATTTTCTTTCATAACTGAATATTGTTGAATAAATAGCGATCCTCCACGATATAATATAAGGTAATAATAGATGGGAATACATAAATCACCAGTCCCATGAAAGTTATGAATAACATTTTAGGTGAATGATATTCTACAGAATTTATTTGAAATAGGAATGAATAAAACAGAAAAATAATAGGAAATAGTCAAAAGATGAAAGGGAAAATTAGGTCTAAGGAAAAGTAAATTTCAGGTGCAAAGTTACGTTTACTGAATGCTTGTAGCAAATATTCTTTGATTTTATGGCTGAATGCTTTTCTAGGTTTATTCAAAAGTGAAGTATGAAGTTAATAGATATTATTGATGCATGATGCGACACTGTAGGAGAATGAACAGTATTATATATCATTGGAATGTTTTGGGATTGCAAGAAATGTTTAAGCTTGTCGCCCGCTTGTCCGGCACAGCACAGCACGGCCCGTCCCGTCAAAATACGTATAGGATTGAAACAATGGAAATGAATGGACCACCGCCCACTAGCCCGGCACAGCACAGCCAAGAGCGTGAGCCGCCGGAAAGGATTCCAGCTCGCCGATCCGGTACGTGCGATAACGGTACGTGCTGTGACGGTCTGGCCAGCCAGCGCTTGCCAGCAATAACTTGTCCAAACGTGCCAGGAAAGTTTCTGTACCTTTGTTATGATATTCCATCAGTTGACAGCACAGTGTCAAACAGTACCTATGAAATTGGACGAGGAAAAATTGAGTTGCTTGTTAGAGCAGGTTCTAGAAAATCCATATATTCCCTCTTTTGATTATTGAGATGGAACCATATCCTTTTTTTTTGTGAATATTTCCTTCTTCATTCAATAATGCGGCCACTATAATGACGACTTCTTCGTCAGAACTGTTAGTGATAGACATGTTTCTGTCACCGCTCAATGTCAACTGAAATTCCTTCGAAATCGAACAAAGAGCACCTTCAGTATGCTGGTTGTAACTGGACATGGGGCGATGCTACTATCCGTCGCAATCAGGCAACGGACAGCGCCGTGCTGTGCTGTGCCGGACAAGTGGGCGAGAAGCTGTATCGACGAATGTTCAGATTGTGTACGTAATTTCTGAATTTCAGTTTTTTGTGTGAATAGGGAGGTGAAACCTACTTGAATATATTGTTGAACATGCAAGCAATATGATGTTGATTTCTGTTGTACATAGTGAGCCATTCTAGTTGTTGAATTTTTCCTTTAACTGATTTCAATTTGCAAATTCCATAGATGAGTCGAACACATGATTATTGTATTTTTTGGATACGGCGTATTTTTGAGCAAATATCATTATCATATTCAATGTAATATTTACTTAACAAAATAGTAAAATCGTTACTATTTTGACCGATTTCGCTTTTAAAGCATTCGAAAGTTGAGAAATAAGTCGTAGATTTAACCTCTTTCTTTTCCTATGTGAAATATTTTGACAAAAACATTCTTGATCGAACAAAAAATGAAAGATCCAACACCAATGTTCACCTTCGGAAAATATCCTTGTTAAGTCTATCAACAACTGTACAAAATTGGGTCAATCCCATTTATCGCTTCGAGAAGTTTTGACTATACAAAAGCGAATCGGTTTGGACATCTGGGTTTCTATACATATTGGATTCAACAAATTGAATTGTTAGGTTATGGCAGTTATCATGGCATTTGTGATTGTGCATGCATGAATAATTGTCGTAATAGATGCAGAGTCAGTAATATCTGTCACAATGTTGTCTACAATATCGCAAGTTAGAACGTTTGATCTTTCACAACGAAGCTATAATGCAATTCAACTACGAAATCGAAAAATAAATCGCACCAAAGGAGTTTTGTGATCACTATTGCCAGGGCAATTGTTTCTGCAGTAAATCTCCTGCTCTAGCGTTTGTCAATTGAATATATCTAATGATGACACAATGTTGATTCTCTGTAATAATTGCTAAATGATTTGATTTGATTTATTCCATATTTTGTTTGGTACAATATCTACTATTATAAAATACATCGTAAACACAAAGGAAACATAGAACATACCCAAGCAATGAATGCTTGTATCGTAATGTTCCATTCTTCTATTTGGGTATCTTAATTTACTTTTTTATACAGTACGAGTTTCGAAAAATAATATTGATAATATTGATAATATTGAGTAGATGAATTTGAAATTCATAACAATTATTTTATATTAGTTAGTTTGGTTAGGATAATGCTAAAGTGAAAATAATAAAGAATAGTAATAAGTTATAGAGTAATAAAGGAGTGTGTATCAGTTGAAAATTGAATTTATTGTATTGTTTTCGAGAATGAAACTTTTAATGTTTTGTTTGTAGCTCACCTTTTGGTTATATGCTCAACTTTTAGAGGTAACATATTGTATAGTTCAGGTCCGAAATAGAATATAAATCTTTGTGTGGGACTGTTTCCGAATTTGGGTATTCTGATAGATAGATCCTCAACAGATCTTGTATATTTTTCAGCAAGATTTTTTTCGTAGTCCTGTTTATTTTTGAACATCCATTGAAGACATTGATAGGAATATAGACTTTTGACATTCAAGAT
>WOGO01006681.1:0-11617 GCA_015342085.1 Leptinotarsa defecta | reverse complement strand
ATGGAATACTGAACTGGAGCACTGAATCGTCTGCATTGAGGGTTTTTATACTACAGAAATATGCCATTATATAGAACTATTGCTCGTATAGGATAGAGGCAATCGTGTAGAAACATTTTCAAAGAACTTAAAATACTCACCGTTGCGGGTATTTATATTTATGAATTATGCATATACATGTACAAAAATGGTCATAATTTTATATCCAATCAGCATAAATACCCTACCCGCTCTAAAAACTTATAAATACCCCATATGCATCGAACGACCATATACCAAAAAAGCCACCTTTTTCTTGGACCAAAATTTTACAATAAGCTTGATGATTCGGTAAAGAATGCGCCAAATAACAATATTTTTAAATCAAGACTGAAAGCTGCTCTCATAGAAAAAAATTGGTACACCCTTGAGGAATTTTAGGTTAGGTGTTTTTTTTTTGTCTTCTTTAACGATCTTGTCACTATTTGATATTACCAATATTTTAAACTTTTCAATTATAACCATGACCATCAATTTTACTGTTGTAGTATTTCCCTATTTTTATGTGTATACATATATTTGTCATCTTTTTATCTCAATTCTTTTGAAATATTTACATAAATACTTGAGTTTGAACATATGTATATGAAAAACACAGATTCTCATGACGTTTTCTTTGTTAGAATTAGAATTATCCACTGTTATGTACTTTTTAACAGGCGAAATAAATGAATTATTATTATTATTAATGTTTCTTTGACAGCTGAAGGAGGTGGCATAATTTTAAGATGATTAAAAAGAGGGCAAAACTGATCTCTGAAGTTAGCATTAGATATCAAACGTATAACTTTTTTTTGCAATACACAAATTTTTCTGGAATGACAAGAATCCCTCCATAAAACTATGCCGTATACCATGCGTCTATGGAAGAGTCCGCAGTAAATAGATTTGACCGCTCTGATACCGGCGAATTCCTTTAGCTTACGAATTATGAATATTACACTTGATAATTTCTAGGCCACTTTCTCAATATGACATGACCAGTTCTATCTGTCGTCTATATGGATCTCAAGTAGCTCAATACATTTACCCAAGGTTGAATTTTTATTTGTGGAAATTATAAGATTTTGATTTTTACCCCTCTTTGAGGAGAAGCTTAGTTGAAACAAAGCAATCACTTGCAGACTTCCTGGTGGCGTTAGCAGACACAGTAAAATCATTCACATTACTGTGACACTCCACCATAGGGGTATTATAGAGCATTTATACATGGAATTAACAAAATTCACCCCAGTACAGAACCTTGGGGCACAATATTTGACAGATTTCACATTCGATTCAATCCCATGTAATGATCTATCGTGCGAATAGGATTCAAAAAATTTAATTCTACGGATGAGTCATATGGTATCTGCAGAAAAAGGCAGTGAGAATGTTCTGTGCAACTATGAGTTGTAGGCTGCTAATATATGACTGTCTGGATGGAAAGAATCGCTTGGGATGGTGATGTCTATATAGCTAGGTTTTCTGAAATCATTGAACTCGAATGGCCAGGAGAAACAGATAAATTTCTTAGACCTGGCCAGTACACACAATTAGAATAAATTCGATTGTGCCTTTGTCTGCAGACAATATTGCTAGGGAAATTGATACAATTACACAGATAGGTCATAATAATGGTTTCAATGCAGATACTATCCAGAAGTTAGTCAGGAAACAAAGCCGGATATTTACTTACAGATGTATATATCCTCAGGTCAAACGACCAGAAATCAAGAAATGGTAAGCGCTAACATATTTAGGAAAAAGAACAGAAATAATCGCAGGTTTCTTCAGAAAAAACAATGTGGAAGTAGCATTCAGACCACATGCCAGGTTATCTCATTTCCTTTTCAATGCCAAAGATAAGGCTGACAAGTTAGAAAAATCTGGAGTTTATAAGTTTCAGTGTCCGGAGTGTAATAGTGTTTATGTGGGACAATGTGGTCGAAATTTCCATAAACGGTATGCTGCACATGAAAGGTCCTTCAGACTAGGAAAAAATGATTCGACGTTTCCAAACCATTCCTTGACATGCAACCACAAGTTTCCGAATCTAAACAATATATAATTTCTGCACTATGCAAGGAAGGGTTGTAAACTCAATTATTTAGAATCCTTGGAAATTTACAAGCATAAACATTGGGGGTGCAACGTGTTAAATGATCAAATCGATTTAATTTACTCTCCGGTTTTTAAATTGGCACATCTGCATTGTGAACTGTAAATTCAGGTACTCAATCAAGTCAAGTACCTCTATTTCTATTAGTACCTTCAGGGGTGGTATATAATGGCGAATGTAATGAATCATTGTTAGTTTATTGTACAAGTTTGAAAATGTCCGTATAGGACGAAACTGCAGTAACGTTAGTTACAAATAAAAGTGGTAAAAAACATAGAAATTTTTATTTCTTTTTTCATTATGATTTCCTACCACGTAGTAAAAGCTACATCTATCAATTTATCAAAAATTAATAGTTGAGAACTTCATATGTATACAAGAAATGAAATAATATTGTCAAAGCAGAAAGTTTCTGTGTTGGGAACATCGCTAAGAACAAACTAATAGTTTGACACGATAAGTTACTTTGTACAATCAAATTTCTTCTCAGAGAAAAATTTTATGTTCATCAGTAACTTGTCGTATTCAATAATTTTTCTATCGAAAAAATAATTGGGATTTTCATAGGATACTTGTCAGAACTACTTCAATATCTATCGAAAAAAATTGAGAAATATAGCAATTTGCAGAAAACTGTGAAATAGCTGATTCTGAAGACGAATAGAGATTTAGGTTACTGAAACGTCAAGATAAGTGTCAATATTCATATATGCTTTATTGTCGGAAGATTAGTATCTTATTGACAAAGTCTTGTAAAAAAATGAAATGCATGTCATGAAATATAAAAAAAATACAATACGTTTCATAAAATATAAAAAATAAAAACATCGTTATTTCATAAATGACACATTAAGAAGACAGATGAGTTTAGGTGAACATTTGAAAATCAAATAGAATTTACAGATTATCATTGTAAAATTCATGGATCGAAAATAAGCTTTTTTGATTTAAAGATATTAAACTGTTCTTCGGAACTTTTTGATATCTGTGCTATTTTTAGAATGGTAGGAAGGTGATTATATATCTACTTTAATCTGTTTAAAATCTGTTTTGCCGTATTATATACTTTAATACTTTCATTAATCAGAGAACACTGAGGCAAAGCGAATTTTGGAATAGGTAAGTAAAGCATATGGTTCTGTCTAGTGTTGAGACAATTTGTTCGGGCAGTGTACATACTAGTTTTATTTTTATGAATTAAGCATACTGTTTTCATTATGTAGAAACAGGTGACAGTTAATATTTTGCAGCTGATGAATGAAGGCTTGCAGTGACCTCTCGGCTTAGACTTTGTAAGGTGTCTCAAAGACCTCTTCTGAAGCACAAATATCGTATTCTGTAACTGTAAATTACAATGGCCCCAGAAAGCTATTCCATAGCAAATATAAGATTCGATCAACGCAAAGTAAGCCATTCTAATTGTAGTGTAGGTAACCTAGTTCATTTGATATCACTCATAACATAACATCCACTAGATACTTTTTTACTCAAATGGGATAAATGTTCTTTAAAATTTAAGTCATTGTTTGTGTGATCTCATGAAATTCTTAGCTTTTTTCAATAGGCAAAATCATTGAACGATAAATTATTGAAAAGCAGAATATTTTTCTTCGAGAAAAATGCAGGGTGTTACATACGTATGTTGATATATTCAAGTGACGTATTCCTGAGAAAATTTTAAGGAAAAGTTTCTATAAAAACTTGTGTCCGGAAATGGTTCTTTTCGGAGATACAAGGTGTTGTTCGTTTTTTAAAAATACCTTTTGCAAAAAATAAGTTGTTTGCACAAAATTTTGTACCCAGGATTTTTTTGACGTGAGAAATTATAATTTCGTGTTAATTTGCATGTAACATCTAGAGGGCGCGGCGTACTGTCATTATTTATTGCAGTAACTTTTTGGACAGAGAACTTTTGGTACCGTTCATGAAAAAACCCAATTTACACACCTTTTCCAAGTAAAAAAGGTACACCATGTTTTGAAAATGTTCAACAATCAGAAACAACTGCACACTTGTATGAAGTTCTTCATTATAATTATTATACTTTTCAGTTCGTGGAAGGTGGAAAAAAATTCGATGAAAAGCAGTTCATGTTTCATAAGAAAACCTAATGTTCTTTCTTATTGAGTTATTCAGTTAGTGTTTTGCTATATTTTCATGTAGAACATTAGATTTTCCAACACCAAACCGTCATTTCAACACCTCGACACGTGTTTGGATTACCAAGTGATCATCTTCGAGAGGAAAATCAAACAGTTTGATCTTCCTCTTGAAGATGATCACTTGGCGATCGAAACTCGTGTCGAGATGTTAAAATTAACGTTTGGTATTGGGAAAAAAGTCCAGTAATATTTATTACTACACCAAAGGTTCCAAACACTGCATCACAAGTACCTACAAAATTAGGTTTCCCGTTATCGACGGGCCTTAAAATTGGTATTTATGTGGAAAGTGTTGTTTCATACTGAAGTGACGGTATACTTATGGATGAAAATTGCTTTTATAACGATAATGATTGTTAATTTTGTTTCAGACGCTCTCCTGAGCTAACTTCGAAAATGTGACATATCAGAGAAACCCATATCATCTAGATATCTTCAACAACTCCCGAAAAATGAAAGTCAACAATGGCCTCGGCAACTTCTCGCGTAGCAGCTCGACTCGATCAGCGAAGAAAAACACCGTCCTGCCAAAGTCTTCGTACTCCACTCCATCTTCTTGTACAACTCCTCGAAGCCCGTCTCTCAATTACCATACCCGAGGTAATATAATACGATAAGCAGATGATTGATGTGCAATGTTTCACCCAAGAGAATATGTAGACATAGAAAATAATTTGGAAATTGTTTCGAGAATATCAAGACCACAATGTTGTCTGCAAATATTGAACATTGTTTTTTTAAATTCATCGTCACATTTCCTTTCGAAAAACTGTTATAATAATATAGCCAGTTGAAAACGAATGTTCTTGCACATTCAAAGTTTCTCCTTTAATTTTGTGGAATCACAGTGGATACACAAAATATTTTTATCTTAAGTGAACAGAACTGTACTTCGCAATATTAGGAAATTAGAATACTTCAACAAAATAGAAATAAATTTAATAATATTAATAATAACTTTCGTTTGATAAGTATGGTCGAAGTAAACGATAGTGTTCATACTTAAATTTGTCGGCACTCTCAAAGGCCAAAAAAAACCAATACATAAAAATGAACCGGCTGCGAAGTAGACCACGTGGACCGTAGAATTGGCGGTTCGATTTGGATAATTTCTACTAACCGAGTTTTATGATTGACTGAAGAGTCATAAAATTAAACTTGAAGTCATGTTACGGTGACGAATAGTAATCGAGAATGCGGGTATGATGTTCAATTCAGGAACTGATCGCGATTTGTGTGTTGAAATTTGATATTGGTGCAGTTATAATTACTTAAAATTTTTGTTATTTGTTTGAAATGTGGCGTTCTTGGACAAGTACTGATAGTAATAACAATGCGAAAAAGAGATACCAGTGAATAAGATTCAGATACATTAGAATATTGTAACACAGAGAGTGTTTCAATGTATATAAGAATCTACATCTCAAGTTTGGTTTCGAGGGAAACAAACTATTACAAGCAACATCAGATTTGACCGAAGTTCCTTTCTCAACTGTACGTAAAATAGTCAAAAATAAATTAAATCATAAGGAAGAAATTGAATACTTCCAGCCATAACGTGAGCTGGTGTGACAAAACTCTTCAGAATTGGATAAAGAAACTATGACTTAGATTCAAAATAATAAACGTCAAGCAGTTTTGGAAAACAGAATAATAGTGAAATTGCGTAACAATTACTTACAACAAATAACTAAGGGTAGACTGATGGTTCGGGAATGTGTACGCCTTACATGCTTGCAATTGTTCATTGCGGAGGAAGTAAAGGATGGGTTCCGAATTCTTTGAAATGATGTGGAATAAAACTTGAGGACTGCAATGTTGACTATCATAAGAGAATGGACGCTAATATTTTCAAAAACACATTGATCCCAAATTTGTATGCGAATAGTGAAATAGTTCTTGACTATGCTTCCTATCATTCGCGAGAGCTCATCAAAGTACCGAATAAAAATTAGAGGAAAGATGATTCACAAAGTTTTTAATGGATAACAATTTGTTATTTTGAAGATACCTATAAACCAACTACTTGAAGTTTTACAGACAAAAACATTTGAAAAAATGTATTTCCTTGAGAGTATTGCTGAAATGTATGGACACCTCATTACTGCGTAAAATAATTTTCCAAAATTTGATAAAAAGGTAATAGAGCTAGTTAAAGAAGTATCTAATATTATCGAAGAAAACTGGCAGATAAGGATTAAAAAAGTTCTTTCTGTTGAAAAAGTCTATATGGAGATTGGACACTTCCATATTAATGGTGGAAATAAATTCATTGATTCAAATGACGACACTGATAGTGAAACAGAGAATATGGAAGAGGAATTATTGGAAGCTTTCGAAGAAAGTTAGTGAAGTGTTTTTGAAACGATCGATCGAAAGCGATCGAGAAGTTTCTCAACTTCTGAGAGTTGTCGTTCGCATTGGGGCGACAGCTGATTAACGGAAAAACAAGATTTTTTAAACACACAGATAACAGAGTTTAAGCGGATTAACAATGGCCATCTTTTATGATAGGTATATATTAGGCAATTATATGTAAATAAATTTTTGAAATTTAGTTGCTTGGATTTCTCAAACAGACTTTTTGTATTATTTAATCCGTCCTTGAATTTTTGTGTATGCTCATCATGTAAACATCAATTGGATCAAATTGAAATTTTTTAAATATTTTCAACCTATCGGAAGGTTTGAAAACGAACAATGAATCTTAACGTGATTCCTCGAAATACGAGGATTCTGGCACTCAGAATAACAAACAAATTCGTCACAAACCCGCATTCAACAAATTATTCTGATTTGACCGCAACTTAACTGAAATTATTGCAATCAATTCATTTTGAATAGATCTATCGCATTGTGTAATATTTAATGATACAATAGACATTCCTCACCTTGAATATAATGCTTTATTGCGAAAAATTGAATTGAAGTGGCGAAGGCAATCATTTTTTCAAAGTAGGAATATTCTCGAATGTATTTCGAAGCGAGATCCATTTGAATGATTTACATTATCGAAGATAAAACGGTCCTTGTGAACAATATCATTAAAAACCTCAAAACAATTAGTTTCTTTGAAAAAAAAAATGGAAAATATTTTCATTGGTCTGAAAGTATCTACCAAGTCTCATTGTTCGATGAACAACATACCAGGGTTGTCAGAAAGAGAACCTAGTTCCCGAAATTTTTTTGGAAATATTCTATCAGTTTGGGATGATGATAATTTCAGTAGACTAAAATGGATAGTATCTTTCGATGAGCAAAATGCCAGATTGTTACATGAAGTAGTTTCCTGGAAAGTAGATTTTTCAAGAAATTTTCCTTCAGAAATGAACTCATTGGTATGGGGGGATGATATTTTCTGAGGCGTATCTTCTGAATAGCGCAATAACAAGTTTAGAAAAGGAGTAGTTTCCTGGAAAATAAATCTCAATCTCTATTGAAACTTTTTTTCACATAATTTCATCGGTTTGGGCGTACGATACTTTCAGTTTCCTGAAAAATAAATTACAGTATTTACTAGATTTTTTTTTGAATGAATTCTTTTGATAACCGAAATATTGCATTTTTCTCAATTTTTACAAAATTTTCTCCGATTGAATTTTTCATGAAATGAGCTCAACTGAGCGAAATTTCAATATTTTTATTAGGAATATGCCGTTGCCCATGGTCATAAAAAATATTGAGAAATTTTTCTTAAGCCATATTGTTGAATGCAATCATTGCTGAATTTTGATTTGCAAAACTAACGTCACTCATAAAAACATCAAAAAGTAGTCAACCCATATTGTGAATACAAAATTTCTTTAATCTATCATCTATCATTTCCACTATTGGACACAAACTTTTATTTTCACAGCTCACAGAACCACAACAGTACATTTTTTTCATATTTCCCTGTTGATTCCAAATTCCATCAGTATTGTCGGAATGCAGGATTTTAGATTGTAATGATTAAATATCTGTTTAATAAAATCGAACCCTTCTATGAAGAAATGCATCAAGTTTATTATCCGCTGGAATATTCTCCTCCACTGCGTATTTTCCTATGAGTGACCTCAAGTTGAAAATTTTGTATAATTTCTCTTCTATTGGCCGTTGTATCGATTTTTTTACATATTTTCTTTTGTTTTCACTAGCTTTCACTTTTTGTATGTCATTTCAGGCTTCTCTCTTTCGAGCACTCTTCACAAAATATATGATTTCGTTATATTGACAGTCGTTTTTGTATGTGTTGTACAGCTATATTTTGTTCAACAATCATTCCAAAATGTTTCCATTAACTATAATAGTGACCACTGTAAGCTGGAATCTGTCCGTGATCTTTCATACAGATGCACGAAAAATCGGAAATCTCTATATCACAAATGGGCACATCAGTAGTAAAATGTTCCCATTAAAAACTATATAAATTCTAAAATAATACTGTACTATACATTGTGTTTTAATTTTTCACATAATCATAATTTTGTCTTACTACTACATAAATTTTGTACCAGTTGATAACAAGGTATTAGTCAATGATGGACAGAATATTGAAGGTTGAAAACACGCCTGAAGAAGATATTGTATAGCGAAACACATGTTGCGTTTTTGTAAAACCTTTTATTGAAAATCTCATAATGAAGAGTTTCTTGAATACGTTATAGATGTTCATTAAGTATCTGCAGATTCATTCAGATATTTGAAGCGGAAACTCAAATAAATCATATGAGTAATCAACTACATGCAATCACTGATAAATAAAAACCCTCTTTTTCTACTTGAAACAACATTTTTTCTAGAGGAAAATGAAACTGTAACACCAATTCAATATCATCTCACTGCAAACCAAAATATATTTCTGATATCTAATTTTTGTTTAATTACATTTATAAAAATACCTTGGAAAAAATGTTTCGTAAAAGAGGTTCCTAAAAACATTCGTTCAAACATTTTCGGTGAGGAATTTCTGATTTTCTAAATATATTGGAGCCAAAAATTTTTATTTAACAGCAACATATTTTGTTGAAGTGAGTTGTCAAAAATGATAATACTCATTACTTGATATTGATGCGAAAAAATTAAAGTGTTTCAAAGAAGTTCATACTTACTGATTCCGGTTGTTGATAACAACTTTATTTTGCACTGAAAATCACTCAATACATTCCGGTCTGGATAATTATCTTGAACATTTTCAAACACGATTTTCCAATCTAATCATACCTAAAAGCTCCAGATGTTTTTTGTCCGAGGCCCAAGTCATGGGCCTGTATGAACATAGTAATAGTTATAGTAAGCCACTGCCATGAAGACCTTCAAGTGGAAATTATTTGAGATATATATTCTTCTTTACGGTCTGCCTGCTACCTGTTAAAATCAGTTGAGCATTTTCTTAATGAAACATCACCTTGAATGTTTAATTGTTCCAATAAGATGATAAAATAATGGCAATGTTTTACATTACAGACCTTGCTAGTGATCAACCTAAATCGCCAATGGATCCGAAATCTCCAAATTACGCAAGTCCAAAAATTGGACCACGATCGCCAAAAGTATCGCTGATCAGTCCTAACCGCAGTCCCAACCACCCGGAAAGGGCAATATTCAATTTCTGTCAAACTGAGACAAGAGCTACTTCAGCAAAATCTCCTAGGTCTCCTAGATCTCCGAGCAAGTTCAATTATGATGATGACTGTAGAGATGTTGCTGGTGAGTTGATGTCTATCAATGGCTGAACCACTATAAGCCTTTTTCCCATTTATTTTTTCCATTATTGTCAATGAGTTTTGAGATATGAGTGAAATAATCAATCTACTGATTCGTAATATATCGCTACTTATATATCTTCTATACCCGTGTTAGGAATCGAACGTTAAAATATAAGACCTCGTTAGTCCTTAGCTCGCACAAGATTTGACTTTTGAGAGTTGTGTTTTGTAGCGGGCGACAGCTGATAAACGGAAAAACAGATACCATTAACTGGACATGGAGTTAGATACAAACAACACTTAATTTTTTTACTCAGAGATGGCGAAATTGTGAAATTCATTCCTGGAAATTATTTGGGTTCACTTAATAAGAAGAATTTTCGACTTCTGTACCGGGTTCAATATATGAAATAGGGTTACGTTTGTGGGGTTCGGAAGAGAATGGTACATTTATTGGTCAACCTCTTCATTGAGAATAACTCATGAAAAAAAACCGTCTCAACTACCTTATCAAGTAACGAAAGTACGAAAAACTTGAAATTTCACGTTTAATATTTTCAAATTATCAACACACATGAGAACATTCTTGGAAGTTCTGGGTTGTTCTACTCCTTTCTTCTCCTTGTCCATCACATACGTATAAGGATTTTTTTGACACTCTTTTCTGCTCAAGCCAAATAGTCTCCCTTGGATTTGCGGTAGGTTTCGAGAAACTCAAACCTCTTTGTTATTCTGATCGTTGGTCAGTAGGAGTCATTTGGTGGCAAACTTGCCTTGTCTTTTTAGCAGTTTTTAGGATTGAATTTTCTTCTTCTCGATGGATGGTATCATTTACCTCTTTTCTTTATTTTCCTACTTGAACATGTGCTGATGATCTACCAATCTGTCATCTGCATTATATGTGTTTTCCGCACTTGAAATACTCTCTGATCGCAGTTCTACTAGAGGTCCATGTTCGTCAATCGCATTTTCAAGTACCACTATTAATGTATCATGATTGGATATAATCACAACTTCAGTCAACTCCAATCACTTTCATGGATTTATGTCCGTTGTCTTTAAGGGAAAAAAAATCATAAAATTAACTCATCTATTCTTGTTTGAAGGTGATTGACAATGTTTCATGATGAATTCCACTAGTTCGGACTTCCATTATCTAATATATAAAATGATTTGAAATCCCTGAAACAACTAAAAAAAAAAGAGTTAAAAATGAATAGCTGAAAATAACAATTATATTGAGCAAAAATAACCTGCAATGAAATAATAGTGGAATAAAATACAAGACAAAATAGAACGATTGAACAAAAATAAAGAAATATAAATGAAAATGAAAATAAAAAGTTAAAATATTTCAAGCCACGTTAGTTCATGACGTTTCGATTGTTAGTATCTACATTCGTGTTTGGGTGATTCTTTCGAGACATGACTATTTATGGGTCGTTCGAGTACTTTCACTTATTCCCGCTTTCCATTTTTTCCGCTTCACTGGTTCAGTGGGAGATGACCGTTTGGCGGGAGTTGACTATTTTTCGCTTGATGATGGGTTTCCATATGTTGCGTATCTCTACGCTACCTTGGCTGAATACGTTGTTGGACAACATGTATGCGACTTCCTTGAATTTTCC
>WOGO01006680.1:0-11618 GCA_015342085.1 Leptinotarsa defecta | reverse complement strand
TTGCATTTGTAGCATCTGACTCTGTGTTCTGCTTAATTTGTATTTTGTAGGGTTTATTAAACAGAAACCTGGGTTCAATTGCCTCACTTGTTGCCTGCAGCAGATATAATGGACAGCAGATATAGTGGAGCAGATATAATGGACATTCACTACGGCACCTCCGGTGCCGTAGTGAATGTCTCCCTTTTTTTCCACAAGCTTAGGACTGTCCTGAGCAGTTCGTACAGATTACTAAGTTCATCAACTGGTTAGTCGAGTGTACTTTATCACTTGACAATGAAAATGTTTGCCACTTATTATATATGTCAACAACATATTTTTCCTGATTTCTCTCTTAGCAAATAAACATATGTGTCTGTTATTTGAGGGGATACAACAGCTAAAATAGTCGAATAACAAAAAATGATCTCAATGATATTTCCAGGTCCAGACTGGAGCAGCGCCACGCTGCTTGCGTCGTGCAGATTCTGGAATAATCCCTCACGAAGAAAGACCCGGTAGATCAGACTCAGTGAGCACGGAGAGCTCTCATTCACCCCCGGAAGGTCCTGGAAGCAACCACAGCGAGACCTCTAGCGGAATCCACTCAAACGATAGCGAACACCACCAGTCCAGCTCGAAAGGAAACCTCACCAAGGAACCAGACTGGAAATCGTCGCAGAGTGACAACTCTCAGAACTTGATCAACTTGAATGACCCTCCGGGAGAAGCGCAGGCGGAGAGCACCGTAGTTATAAGGAGAAAATCTGTCAGGCCTAGCAAGGTGGAGGTGATAACCCCCGCTATCCTGGAAGAGGACCCCTATGGAAGGGCCACCAACATGCGCATGACCTCCTTCACGGATAAAAGCGAGCTGAGCCATATGCAGTCATGTTCAGCCACTTTGCCGCATTACCCCACGCAGCCGATGCAGAACGTCTACCCCAACTGTTCGACGATGCCGCTACCTCAGCACACTAGCTCCAGTGGGCCTTCTACGACGCTGATGAATGGAAACAGTTGTAACATATTCCCAAGGCAGCATTCTACCATACCGACGCACCACAATGGAGTCAAGCTCATCACGAACAACCACAACCCGTATATCAAAAGACTGCACTCCAAACCTGGAGACCCAATAAAATACGAACCAATTTACACTGCGATTAATAGGAAATCTGGGGAATTATATCATTACACGTCGTAAGTAGTTCATGTTGTTTAAGGAGGATGGCAGAGGATGAAAGGGGAATCGGTTTGGCGGAAATTGGATATTAGGGATTTTGATAGGGGAATAGCGATGAGAGAGTTCGGTGAATGATTCAGAGGATGTAGGTCAAAGGGTTGGAGAATATATTACTGAGGGGGGGGGTCTTTATTCTTTTAAAAGACTGACCAATATTGAAGACTCTTTCAATACAAGCTCTAAAAGGAAATTCAATAATTTTTATTAGTAGAAATGTTCATTCTGATTGCCTTCATTCTCTGAGAATCTACACACTAGTTTCTCTACCGGTGACGAAGAATATTGGATCCGTTATCCTGAATTCTGGTTCCCATGTACTGAAGTTGGTCCTACATATACAGAGTGAGGAGTAAACAAAGAGAGAAAGCTTAATGGAGGCAAAGTTGTCTTTTATAAAGACCCCTATTATCATAGTGTTAAAAATTTGAGATTTACAGGAAAAACAAAAATTCGATTTTGATCTTCATTTTTCCAGGTTGAATTGGGTACTTTTCTAAAATCTTTATTTATTTTGAAGTTGCAAATCCAGAAAGGACAATTCTGTTGATATCACTGAATATTTCAGAAATTGAGAACCAACATCTTGTTATATTCTTGAAATGGCTGGAAATGAAAGTATCCACCCATTCATCCATCAAAAAAAATCATTTAAATGACAGAATAAGTAGTAATATGTGATGAAATCAGCAGCACTTTATTGTGAGATTTTCACTAAACAGTTTTACAAAAACACAACATGAATTTCGCTATACAATAGCTTTTTCAGGCTTACCTATACTAGTATAGCCACGCCTGAAGAAGCTAATGTATAGCAGAAACTTTGCAGAAGCTACAGCAGAAGCTATACAATAGCTTCTTCAGGCATATATAACATACAACAGCTTCTTCAAACATGAAGCCTGAAGAAGCTATACAACATATATAGCAGGGCTGTACAACATATATAGCAGAGCTTTATGTGTATAGCAGAAGCTATTTAATAGCTTATATTGTATAGCTATACAGTAGCTTCTTCAAGCGTATCTATATTATTATAAACATGATTGAAGAAGCTCTGCTATTATATAGCAGAGCCTATTGTATAGCTGTAGCAATACGATAGCTTCTTTAGGCGTGTCTATACAAATATAGACTGACGGAACCTGAAGAAGATGAACAAGAGGTATACTATTATAGACGCGCCTGAAGAAGCTGTTGTATAGCGAAACATGTGTAAAACTATTCATTGGAAATGTCAAAATGAAATGTTTTTTGAATGAGTTATAATGCAGAGACAGTGACCGTCATATGGTATCTTCGTTCATGACTGGGCGAGTTTTCTATCGATTCTATTCGCAGGGTCTTCGTAGACCCTGCGAATATAGGTAGGACCCTGTTTCAAATTACCATAAAATAAAGATATGATCCTGTTTCAAATTACCACCGTTTTCCAAGAAATAGGTCTATGCAATCTATGCAAGTATATCGAAGATGTCATATATTAACAGGGTCGCTCACTATATCAAACCAGCATGTATTCTTTCCCTAATAATGGCCTTCTTACTCTAGCTGCTCCTTTCGCTGCAGTATAACGATGAATGGCTATGAATTTTAAAATCAAACTCGGGAATGGGAAAATGTTTCATTGGAATATTCAATTAAATTGTTTGTAGAGCTTCTCTAGTATATTCTATAAAGCTCCAACAAAATGGGTATACATCATAAGGAAATTCTTGAACTCTTCTTCAACTCAACTGGATATTCCTCTCCTAGAGTTTTCCATGTAAAATATCTAACTCAATGTGACAGAGTTGGGTTAATATATCTTCAATAGCAAATTAGGGCAGCTTATGCTGAAAACCCAAAAGTTATTATGAATAAAGATATGTCGATTCCCCTGCCAATCCGTCACCATCATTACCAATTTCATACAACAAGAACTCATATGTAACGCACTAGTCAAAAGTCATTATACTTTTTATAAGTTTTTAGATGAATTCACATATATTTTGTAAATTAAGTTTAGAAAAATATCAGGAAAACTAGCACGGTGACACATCATCTTGATAAATTTCCTGAAACATCGCCTAGAAAGTTCTTGTGGTTGGTTAATCACTACACAAATTCAATTCAGAGCGTAACAGGATTATAACAAATCCGGAAAATCCTGCTATGTCTGAGTACATAACAGATTGTAAAGCGTTTGTTTGGAAGACTTCAGGTTTCTTGCATATATTATGTTACCTCTGTAATAACAGAACTAACCTTTTCCATTATAACTGGTTTAAAATATAATCCATACGTAAGAGTCAGGTAAACAAAGTACTAAAAACATTGAGCTGAAACCTTGAGCGGAAAATCAAGATTTCAAAATTTTCCTCGAATAGAGGAGAAATAATCGATTATAATTGGAAAGAAGCAAATGAATATGGTAAAATAGGTACAATCTTAATTTCAACTGGCACCCTGAAAAAAATTTCAACTGACCCCCTAAAAAAATTTCAATATATTTTTCAAATATATCTTCAAATCACTATTTTCGTCCAATCCACTCCCGTGGGTTTTGTTTTGATATATTCTTCCAATATTGCAGTTTCTAGCTGCTCAATTCCTCAAAAATAATTTTCAATTGGTTGTCTAGCTATCAGTGCTTTGTTTCCATACATCTCAAAAGCTATAATTTTGTTTTTTTTGTCAAAGAGCACTTCCCTGAAAATATCCATCCTTAATGGCTGGAATATTGAAAACAACATACTTATAATATATAACTCGTAACTACTACATGGAATATCAAAAAAAAATGTTGATCAAATGAAATGGCAGATTGTATAACGTATAACAAGCTTCCTTCTACCCAGATTTGTTGGGAAAGTTAACAGCACTTATCTATTGAAACATTGTTTTTATGATTACAGAATAACTCATTATCAACTCATTAATAACTTATGAATAACTCATTACTGGTAAGTGTCTGGTTTTGATCTCAAAGAGCACTTTCCTCAAAATATTCATCCATTATGGCAAGAATATTAAAAATAACATACTTGTAATTACTAGATGGACACTCGTCACTCGTAACTACTAGAGGGAATGTCAGAAAATATTTTATGTTAATCAAATAAAATGGCAGATACTATAATGTATAACAAGCTTCCTTGTATCCAGATTTGTTCGGAAAGTTAACATCATTTATCTCTTAAAACATTGTTTTTACGATTACAGAATAACTTATTATTAACTCATTGATAACTCATGAATAACTCATTACTGGTAAGTGTCTGGTTTTAATCTCAAAGAGCAAAATATCCATCCATTATGGCTAGAATATTAAAAATAGCATGCTCGTAACTACTAGATGGAATGTCAAAAAAGATTTTCTGTTGAACAAATAAAATGGCAAATGTTTTACTATATCTGAGAAGGAATCCTCATCAGTGAATTGGTAAACCATTTCAAGTTTGTTTTGCATCTCTGGGATAAAATTTCATAAAATATATACTTGAATTGATAAATCAGGGTTTTAATTACTTTTACTCAAATATAAAGCTCAATGATATACATGTACCACAAGCTTATTTCTACCTAAATTTGTTCGAAAATTTAAGAGCATTCATCTGTTGAAACATTGTTTTTACGATTACAGAATAAATAATAAATAAATTAATAACTCATAAATAACTCATCACAGGTAAGTGTCTGGTTTTAATCATAATTTTGTAAGTGGAAATAACAATACATCATTAATAATACGCGTCAGTTTTCAATTTGGACCTGACTTTTTATGAAGTATTCTTAAAGTATAATCAATTCGAAGAGGTTATATTTGTGTTATATTGTGTTACTGAAAATGTAATGAAAAGCAAGTGATATACGTACATCATAAGAACTTTCACTCGATACAAATATTACAGACTGTATTACTAGCAGATATACAGTATTTAGTGAGTTTCACTGCCACAGAGTTGAATAAAGTTAGGAATCGAATTCTCTGCAATTTCTGCTGGTATTACTTTTTGGCATTTGATGTGTCGCCACTTCTGACCACCCAAAACAAAAATATCCCACACCATATCAAAACTTTTGCAATACCCCGTAGTCTTAGACTCTCATCTTTCATACCGCATCTGTAAACAAATAAAATAAACAATAAACCGTAGAATAATATAATAGCTTTTATATGAAATTATTATTTGTACTGTATATTTAATGAATCAATGTGATGCTCACTCTCTAAAACTTATTGGCTGGTACCTCAACCAATGATTAAATAATAGGTTAGTGATAAATGTAAGTTAGTTTTAGTTTTTATAAATGTACCTCTACCATCCGCTAGTGAAACACAATTTGCGAAAATTTAATTGACTGAAATACCTAGAGAAATAATGCTCTAGACGAATTTAGGGCACCCAAGTGGAACGTGGAACATATCAATTGTTCTTCAATACAAACTATTTCCCACTGTCAACTCTGGCCGTGATCTATAGATTTTTATGTCCGACGTTTCTTCTACGACTGCGGTAGATATTTTCGCTGTCATGAAAACCTACAGACCACGGTCAACAAACCGGGAAAATATCTTCGATATTATTATTTCCAGTCGTTAAAGTACACTCCAGAAACAATTTAACCAGAAACATATCAGTATTTTAGCAATACCAAACTACAACTGAAAAACATTTATGGGGGGAATAAAACTGATGTGTTTCCAACTAAAACCGATTCAAGCCACTTGATGATTGTGACACGTGCTTTTCGTTTATCTCCTCAGTTATTTTCTGTTCATTTCGTATTCAACTGTTTACAATCCTCCCCTTGCAAATGAAAAATATGAGGTCATTCCTGAGAACTGATTCCTGAAACATAACTGTGATCTGCTCAGAACAGTTTTTCGACAAACGAACAAACCTCTAAATTAATCAGTAGATAGCGCCATGTAACTTTCAGATATAAATTAAACTGACAATAATTTTGAAACCCTCGATTGGAAGCCTTACATCAGCACAATTTTAAAATCTGCTCGAATACTTTTATATCGTTAGTATCATAAGAGTTCGCAAGTTGTGTTTTTGATATTGTAAATATAATTTCCACAGTTGTATGTTTTTATAGGTTACGTCGACGTTTTACCTGGTAGATACAGGGTGAACCAATGGAGTTCCCGACACCCTATAGCGTAAATGTGAAATTCTGCTTTTTCAATTATTTTTTTAAGCAAAAGGACGACTTGGTTCATAACTGTAACTACGATTGTTGATTTTTTATATCTTGAGTTTTGTTGTTGATTCTTGTAGAAAAAATTAGTGAAGATATCTAGTCATATATCATTCTATCTAATAAACCAAACACATATTTATTGTAATTTATATGAAATATATAGACCTACTTCCAATCTCTATCAGTATGTGAAAAGTGATACCTATGGTGTTTATAATTTTATGTTGCATTACTAATAAATATTATTTATTAAGGAGATTGTTATTATCCGATGACTTTTCTGATTACGAACCGAATGAGGTGTTGACTGTTTTTATTTTTGTATTCAATGCGAGCTGAACCAAAACCTAATGATACCCTTTGTGGTCCGCCACCATGTATTGATGATTGTAAATGTGGTAGAACTATTAGTTGAACTGAAAATTTCGTATTTTATTATTGAATAGAATTGCCTATTTCTCGGTGACCATTTCAACTTAGCAAACCACTTCTTGATTGTTGATTTTCCTGGTGCAGAGACTTGGCTTCAACAGTATTTTTTTGACAAAAATAAATCCTTTATCAACTCCCAAAATTCCTTTTTATCTATTTTCTGCAAACAAACAGAAGTTACCCCACTCAGAATGTCCTATCACACAAACCAATAGTCCAACAGCTTTGAAATTTGTACACGTGTTTTTCAAAGGTTAGTTTAACTAAAAATCTTGGACCTAAGGGCGAGATCTGTGTGTTAACCTAGAAACTTTCCAGCCCATCTTGTATTTTAGACTCGACCCATCAGCACAGTGCTGAGTTGTGGCTGATGAGAATGGATTAACATTATTCTTACCAGCAAATCATCGAAGACTTACCGGGCTATAGCCCGGTAAGTCTTCGAAAGTTGGAGCTTTCTCAATTTCCTGCGCACTAGATGTACAAACGCTCGCTTGCAATAATAATCTCGTGTAGTGTATACATCGGTAGTAAAGTACTTTTTTATTCGTAACATATTATGAACAAATTAACCTTAGCAAATATAGCAACACTCTTCATATCTGTCGATCAAACTATTATTAATAATAATAATAATAAACTATATGTCACAAACAAACTAGAATGTACAACCATCTGAAAGAACCTATTGTCAGTCCGTATATTCATTGTCATCATCTTCAAATCCACTGGTGGTTTCCTCTGTTTCGGTTTGACATGCCAAGCAAACACCTCCCATATCCTTCCAGCATTCTTTGCAATATGAAAAGTGGCAAAACTCGTTGGGGCATTCCACGAAGTTGCTGTTTTTTCTTGGCTCCGGGTCTTTGCATATCAGACATGCCCTTCTTGCACAAGCGAAGAACCTCAACCAATCGCACATTTTTGGGTAGTTTATTCGTAATATTTCGAAGACCCCGAAGTCTTCCTTAAGTCTATGTTCCCGCACTAAGCCCTTTATTTTTTTTCTCATGAATCTGAAATGAGAATTATGATCTGAGTATTGAATGCTGTGCTATTTTATTCAATACGTTGGTAAACTAAAACTATCAGATAGAGACAATTATAAAGAATGAGGGAGAGTATCAATAAATGGAAAGAGAAAAGTAGTAGTAATAGTAGTACCGGAATATCCCACAATAATTTCCTTTAATGACCATTTAAAATGTTCCTATTGTTCTGTTGACGAGCTTTTGAAACAATACAAACATATTTGAGTGTTATTTGAGTAGGTAACTGTGAATTCAAGTATGCTGTATATATTTGAGAAATTGTAAAAGGTAGAACACAAATAGTCTGAGTCCAGGAATCGACCCTTATGGTGCACCAGCACAGATTCTGATGGGTTTTCGACGAGTTTTGAATAACGTTTTGCAAAAGCCATAGAAAATGGCAACTATTATCGAAGACTGTGTAATAATTTTTTATCGACCTTTTGGGGATTTTCACTTTTCATAATCTGGAAAAATAAAAAATTGCAATGAATATATTCATACAGGTACTACATAAAATACACCAGTATAAAGATGATTTTTTTACTCACTACTAAAAATTACCGTGTGAATTTAGGCAGAGACATTTTCCAAGAAATACATTTTTAATAATCGATCTGAATTCTAATTCAAAAATGCTTTCTGAATCATTTTATCATGTCGATAATATATTTCTTCATATTTCTAGTTGTACGTGTTCAAAAAATGAGGTGAATGTTCAAATTTCGCGGGCTATGACTTTTTTATGTAAGTACACTCGTTTCGAACATATCTTCATAGTTTTAGCTGTTCAACATGTTTAGTTTGTTGGTGAAAGGCATGAAAGTTAGCAGTGTTTTTGTTGTCTGGCGATTTTCTGCTATCGAAAAAATTAATCAGAAAATTTACATCAAAATTATTGCTTGTTGGTAAGTTTTTAGCCAAAAACATCGTATTCACCAGATTTGATTTGACTCCCTGCGACTTTTTTCTTCTCAATTGTAAAAACGCTGGCATAAATTGATGAATAATCAATTATGTTTGAGAAAAATAGAAATTCACACAATTTTTTTTAACAGGCAACGTTTGTTAACAATCGCACATAAGTACGTATGTACAATGATGTACATGTTTAAAAGGAAGTTCTTCAATTTATAAAATGGAAATTGAAAAAAGTTTTTCATTACAATGAAAATTTTCGAGAGGTCGTTAAGCTCAGAGTTTCTGTACGAAAAAAAGTACTCTAGCTAAACAACCTACACTAGGAACACAACAATACATAACCTCTTTGCAAACAGAAAGTGAACTAGGACAAAATAATATGTGAACTATCTTTCTCTCAATATTATTCTCTGTCTTCTCTGCCTTTCAAAAAGCCAGGAAGAACTCACAAGTGCTTCGTCCCCCCGTTTCTCAAACCATTCATACTAACCCGTCGTCCACGTTCGACGGAGGTCATCAGAAAACCTATTTCGCTGAATTAAGCAATTTTCAGCTACATAGCTTTCGCTAGGTATTACACCTTGAGAAAGCAACCCTGACATCACTGACCATATTGGAAGCAATCATACCTGAAAAATCCCTTCCTTCGCTTCAAAGTTTCATTGTACAAGTAAAGCACTCGCTTTTTCTCTCGTTTCCTGTAAAAATAGGCGCAAATCAACCTTCTCAACCTTTGTGAGTACGCCTGGGCAAACATCATAACGACAACGACAAAGTACGTGCCGTAGATTTTCAGTAAATAATAATTCAACAGTAATTTCGGTCTGGGTAGGCATATAACGTTGCTTCTTTCGATTCGTATTCGCTTTTTGACGTTGAATCCTCTCACTAATGATCTCAACACTGACGCTATTAACCCGGTACCTGAAAACGTTGAAGGATTAATCATTGGTGAGGTCATATCGATGATGAAGTATCATTCTATTAAGATTATTATCCAGGATCTGTCATGTTTCAAACCACAATACCAAAATTGACAAATGCTATTTGTTTATCTGTGGTGATGCTCAGAAATTATGTGATTAATGCACGTCCGGGTATGCAATATAATGTTTCTGTCGTGGATAAGCACTAATAGTTATGAAAACTATATTAAATTGTTTATTTTATGTGAGAAAGCAATTTTTCTGTTCTTTTGACCTTGTTCTGCAGGCTTTATGCCTGACGTTTCGTCAGCTGCTGCGGTAGATATTTCCAAAGTCGTTCCGACCGCATTACATTGTTCATAGTCGGATATACATCTAGAGTTAGTACAATAGAAGAAAACACATACATTATCAATTTGTACATCCGACATAAGTAACGAATAAAAAAGTACGTGGCTCCGAACAACCTAATCTTCAGACGGAAAATTGTTTTTAGTTTTCAGTTTCACTAGAAAGTAATCTAAGCCAAGTTACCGCTAGAATCATCGTCCAATTAATTGGAACAAACTAGTAATTTCATGAAATGGATCCCCTTCTAGTACAGTCTATCACAAACCTTTTTACCGTTTGGTTCTTGAATGACATTCACCTTCTCTGCTGAAGTCGACTGATCTCTTATTACCATAAAATAATTTAATTTCAGCGGTTGTATCGGGGAATTTTTCTAGATTAAAGTTCTTCAAAAGTACTGATTTTTGTGTTGCTGAACTCAGACCCATATATTTCGCTTTGTTTCTTACTAGAGCCATAGTAGCTCCCCCACATACTACGAAAGTACATCTATTTGTGGATTTTTTGTCGTTAGTATCGCCTCCAATCCAGTTCTCAGCGAGTTTTAATGTCATAAAATGCGTTTGACAGCTGTCCAATAAATCATACTTGGATTGTTACAAAATCTCGATGATTTTCCAGCTGCAAAAAAAATGTCAGGTCTTGTGCATTGACCTACATACATAAGTCTTCCTACTGCTTTCTATACGGGATCCCTGACATATGTTGTTCGTGTTGAACATTTCATACCTAAGCAAAAATGTGCTTCTTTGGGGTCTTTCTTTCAAATCTCTTGGTGAGAGCATATTTCATTTACTATTTTCTGTTGCTATTGCCAAAAAATAGGAAACATACATTGCAAAAATTGTGATAATGAATAAACAAAGATCCTTTGGAAAACATTACTTCTGAGTGGGAGTCAATGTTTTTGGTGATTTTTTTGAGTTTCTGACCATTCATTTCATTGACATTAGTCTAAAAGAATAGACATATTTCTCAAAGGGGTGAACTGTTAAGTTTCTCCTTTATTACACTCGGGAGCAACTTTTCTGTTGATCCACATTGATTTATTTTTCAGATTGTGAAGGGTTAGAAACCTGAAGAACGCAGGGATGCATTTTTGATTGCTGAACTTTCGGATTATATAGTATATAGTCTTTCTTTATCTTTTTCTGCATTTTTGACAAAATATAAATTTTCTCATTCCGTATTTCGGCATGGAACAGTCGATTTAATCAATCAAAATGATATTCAGTAAAAAACTAATCAATATAGTTTATTGTATGATTTTCATTATAAAAGGGTTTTACAAAAACCTTGACACGTGTTTCGCTATACAATAGCTTCTTCAACCATAAACTTGCTTGAATTTTGGAATACTGAAGACCCCGGTTGTTTTCAAAACCATATATTGATACAAAGACTACTCAACAAGCTACGAGGTAGAGCCAAAGACGTCATCTCAGTTCATGGATGTAGTGAGTGGAACAGCATCAAAGGAACTCTAATCCAAAACTTCGCCGACCAACGGAATGAAAATTCCTTAACAAGAGATTTGGT